>RXPK01003219.1:0-42359 GCA_004143645.1 Protaetia brevitarsis
ACACTGTTGAAAATTTAACATTTGACTAATTAATAGGCAGGAAGTCCACCACCTTTTCGTGTTATTTTTGTCGAGAAACTATAGAAGTTTAAATTTGACCAAAAAAAGATAGTCAAGTATTGTCATTGCAAAGGGTTATTTTGGTCCAACTGACACGCTGAATTAGATATACTTCTAAAGTAATTATTTGATTAAGACTAACAAAGATTTACTGTAGCTGTTTAAAGCTAATGTAAATGGCGATCTATTTGGTTTTTAACACCAATTTCTAACACAGCAGTCTTCTTTTAAAATGAACTCCTATTTCTTAGAGCTTATAGTATATTCTCCTCTTTAGACGTTTCTCAATTATAAATATGCACAAGACGTCTTCACAAGTTTTGGTTTCATAACGTACATTAAAATGATTTTAGAACATCTTATAAATTATAGTGAATGGTTTCTGCTATTTATTCAAGTCTAACTAATTGCGTAATAATTTGCCAATACATTTTTAGAGTTGAATTTTTTTATGCCACTGGAATATACGTTTAATAACAAGTTACACTTGCAGTCATCACTTTGGTGTTGTTTGGAATGTTAGATACGGAAATCAAACCGAAAACAGATACACTGCAAGCGGTGTGCGTATAATTCATAACTGTAGTAGAATAGGTGGGTTTCGGATAATTTCTATCGAGGGAAAATTCACTTGGTTGAACGTGCTTCTGAAGTCTAGAAAATTGTCAAACCTCATATTGCAAAGAATTCACACAAAATTCCAGTCATCTGTCTATTAAATCGCGTAGTCAACTCGGCTGGCAAAGTTCGTGGAAAAATCCCACTACAAGTATTTATACCGCAAAAATTAACGGCCACACAACGCCGTATATTTTTAACAGTGTAGTCAGAGTATGTTATAATCAATGAACAAATTTTGTTGACGTTACAAAAATATATAAAATCCTGTGTTTATTCTAAATATTAAGCAAGATATTTAATATATTTTTAAATTTCTAATAGATTTTTAGCGTGCATGAATACGACAGATCTATGACAGCTAAACAATATATATTGTGAAATATGACATGTTGGAAGCACATATTGAAAGTGGAAGAACGCTATGAGAGTTTCAAATCTGCATCTCCTGAGATATGCCGAAAGGAATTTACCAAATGCTTGTATTTTCAAAAGACTGAATAATGATTTCAAAAATCCCGGATCATTTAGAAAAATTCGACCGAAAAAATATATAAATCTGTTTTGGGATGTGTGAAAATCTTTCCAATGATCTCTTCCAGAGAAATCGAAAATGCTGTAGGAGTATTCGAATTCTAAGAAAATATAAGTAGAATCGCTACAGAATTGGAATTCTTTTTTTCTAGCCCAACGATTATAAAAGGAGTGATATACACGAATGTGTCAACAAAATCCTAATTTTAAAAGCTGTGTAATATAGAGTGATGAAGCTCACATTACTAGGAATGACATGTTTAATAGGAATAATAACCATTATAAATAAAAAATCCACATATATTCATCTTAATAAAAATTGGTTTTACATTTTATTATATCTTTTAAAGATGATTAGAAATAAATCTTGGTGACTTTATTGAAATCTGCTAGATCTTCCGCACTGGTGCTCTACAAGCTCACACTTCACTTAATGATTTACACACTAAAAAATTGAGGTGATTTTTCTTGGTAAAAATCACTTTTTTTTGATAATTTTTTGTATTGAATGGAGGTAGATATAATAGATACAGACATTTGAGAAAATTTCGAAATGTTAGAATTTTCCCCATAATGCATGTTTTTTTTTTGGTGAATATGAATGGGAAAATTTATGTTTCGTAGAATATTACTAAGAAAAATTTTAATATCAATTAGGAAAAAATTTAACATTTCTTGCAATTTGGAAAATTACAGTAGAAAATAATATCTCTTATTCAAATAATTTATCTTAACAGCAGCAAAATATTTGTTTGGATATATGATATCAAATACGATTTTCTTAAAAAAATATATTTATTTTATACAAAGTCGGTTACCTGTTACAAGACCAAAGTAAGTAGTAGATTTAAGGGCTCAGAGTTGGTTATTAATCATCACGTCATATGTTCTAAACATATAATAGCAAAGTTACTGCTATTAGCAAATACGTTAACATATTAGACAGAAATGCCGAGATGCGGTTCTTCCCATATCACAACATTTAACATTACATAGGCGATATAAGTTTTCTACATGGTAGACACAGTTATCAAATATTTATTAATACTTGCCAGATAAATATTTCTTAGGAACTGTTCTTACTACAGTTTCCCGGATACATACGGTGGCCTTTGATTTTTTTGAATTAACCGCTAATGTGAACCGGCAACGGGTAACTGGCGTACAGTGGTTTTAAGCTAAGCATTAAGATTTTTCTATATTTTGTTGTCCTTTATTAAATTCCAATTAAATAAACTCTATATAAAATATTTTCCTTTGTGTTAGGAAAATAATTAGAAATACTGATTTTTTCTTTATACATAACATAATAGAATATCACTACCTTAGAAATTTTACTTGTGAGTATTCCAGACAAAAAATCTCGGAAAACTCACATTAAATATTCCAGGCTACATGAAAAAATCTTCGAAAAATTACCTATGGTTAGAAATATTACTTGTAGAAGTAAAATACCTGTATGGTTTAAGGGCACAAAAATTGCCTTGAAAAATATTAGTATGTAAATCTGCTTTTTACATTTTGGTTGTTAAATGAAAAGTTTGTACAAACTATTTTCGGTATGCTTTTTTTATTGTGGTTAGCTTTTTGGGTAATTTGCAATAAGCAACTAAAATGCAATAAATAAAATCAACTGCTTTCAAAACTACTCACACGAACCTGTTCCATTACCACACTCATGATAATAGCGATTTTAAGAACATGCTTTTTTTGGGACGTTGAAGTTCTAGATCAAGAATTATTGTAAATAAGAGAAAGATATAAGCATCTTATTTGAGGTTCCGTTTCTTTTTTATCATAAAGAGCATGAAAGGAGTTACGGAATTTTTTTCTGTAACCAGAACAAAATAGGAATTTTTTTCCTATTTTTTTTTTTCAACATAAATTTACAAGCAGATAACAAATAATATGAGTACCTATTCGTAATACATTCCAGCATCAATAATTTTCTCCTAATTAGAACTATTATATTCACCGCAAACCATGTACATGTAAAAAGATGAAGTTTTTCGGGTCTGCTTATATAATTTCTACCAAATTACAGAAACCATAGAAACGCTGTTTATCTTTCAATTAGGAGTGCACATCTAATAGGAAATATTACTTTGTCAATAGATAAAGTGCTACGTTCGCTTTAAATAGATTCACAAAATTGTGTGGGAATATGTATTTTTTTTTTTTGGTTGCTCTTAGTGAGTATCTACAATATCAAAAGCGTGACCTGTATGCTTTTATAGGAATAGCTTATCCATAATTAGAATTTAAATGTATCCGTTTTTGCTAATAATACATTGAGTTGAAAATACGAATTTTATATCATCGGGTTCATTCAATTCAAATTAATTTGCCTGAAAATATATTGTTATTGTCAAACATCACGAATTCAAAACGAATAGGCCAGCAGAGGTGAGAATATCAAAGGAAAATTTATTTGAATAATTATTTCCCTTTTAAGAACGTCTCTTCATTTGCATGTAAATTGTCAATCATCATAATTGATAGCAGTTAGCTAGTCACCATTTTAGGATACATATATAACAATCAGAATGACCTTACGACATTATATGTAGATCAATTTATTAATTCCATTGTATTAACTTTTAATGTGTAATTGAAACATTAATATACGTTTCATTAGCACATAATATGGGATACCAACTGTACTCATATAAAATAGCTATATAAATTATAATGAGAATTTACATAAAATTTGATATACAATTGATTATTGTACTGGGAATTCCCTTTGTTTCGGTATAGAGTCTTTTAATAATGCAACGAAATTTAAAAATAGAAAGACCGTTAAAAATATTGTAATTAGCCAGAAAGGCTCAAAAGGTACTTGGGCCGAAGTATAAATTTTTGAGTGTATATATACCAATCTCTAAAATATTTAGGGACCTAAGAATGAGATTGACCACTTCACTTGGTCGACTATCGCGATATTGCTAGTAGGAACGTGGGGTTAACAGGCCATTTTTTTAACCAGTACCAAGTTGGTAATTTTAGTAAACAAAAATAAAACTACTTAAATATATTATCGTGGAATGAGCATTTGATATTATTTAAGTGTAAAGTTATTAGTTTTATTTATATATATTTTAAAAATAATTTGTTATAACAAGAAAAGGATACAACATGTAGCAGCAGACAGCCAGACGATGTCCCGGTGATGTAGGAAATCTCTGCATTTGGCAAGTCCTTCAAGGCGTTTTCCCTCAGAATGTTCTCTTCAGGAAGTAAAGATGATCAGCAGTGATATACCTACACATCGAAATCGAATATTAGAATTCGATTAGTATATTTTTATAACAGATATTGACAGATCAAAGTTGGATCTAAGTTCAATTTAAATGAACATCTTTATTTTTTTACAGTGTACTTATTTTATTTAAACTTAGTCTAATAATGTTTTTATAGGCATTGGTAATCCAATTGCATTGATATGTCAACAGAAAGACATGGGAAATTACTGGAATTCGGTTTCGTCAAAATGTCATGTGTATAAATGGTTGACTACATATTGTACAGTAATTAAATTTTTTTTATATTGTAAATTTTACATGGTTATAAGTGTTGAAAATGTTTAAATATATTTTTTTCATGATCTAGAGACATCTACCTTTACTTTATATTAAATGTAACGTGATTCCAGAATTTTGCAATAATTGTTTATTTGAATTCTGTGTAATCATTCCACAGTCTATTCGATCACATAGGTATTCTCAATTTTCAGTTTTAAATACTTATATTCCCCTCACTTCGGTGAAATTAACGAACACTCTGAGACAGTTTGTCCTCCTTGTCGAAGGACAATCGCTATCAAAAGTCTGTTAGAATTTTCCAAATAGAGAGGATTCACTAGCCAACCTCCGTCAGAGGCAGACGTGTCTCAATTTAATGGCTATTTTGATAAAATCCAATTTTATTCCAAATTCCAACCTAAAAATGATTGTAATTGTTAAACAAAGTTTATCACATTATTTTATCCAAATATTACCTATAATCTTTGCGTAATTTTCTCCAACGACGATTTTCCTGACATATGTTCCTGTCCCGAGCCATTCTCCGTGTTTAGAAGTACTAGAGCCCTCATTAGATGCCTGGTCATACTTGCTTACCTGGATGTCCGGTGAATTGATCTCTTTCGAAGATATTCCTCGTCCAAATCTACCTAAAAATAAACATATTATTTTAATCCTAATCTAAAATTAAATGCACTTATAAGAACTTTTAAGTATTTTGTACGTTCGGCAAATTTTGAGGTTACGAATTTTGTATAATCGCTGAACAGTTTGCAATCACTGGGGGAACATTTATGTTGGTATTTTTCTATGTTAATATTTGATATGTATTTACGGCACGAACCGATATCCAGTAATTTTACCATCAAAGTTGGACATTCTGATTCACTCGTCTCTTAAGCCTAGAGTAACTCAGTTTGGTCGTTCAGAGAAAACGCGGGAGTTTTTAAATTTAATTTTAAACGTATTCATGTTCTCTATGATGAATTTATATTGCAAAAAGTGGAATTACTAACAAAACGTAATTGTAATTGAATAAGCGAACTCACGTAACTTACCTGAGATAAGAATATCCTTATATTTATACAGCCTGTACAAGGTTTCATATTTCGAATTCTGTTATTAAATATAACCACTTTTATTCACACTTAAATGTTTTCTTTATCATACAAAATTGATCATAATCGATGTACAAGACTATCGTGCGTACAATATCCTGTAAACTGGGCATTGTGAACATACAAATTGAAGTAAAGGACATTTTGGCGACAGTCTTCCATACCATCTCCTCACGTATTGAAGTAATCAAAGGGGAGTAACTGGCTATTCGTATTTTTTTCAATGCTACAATATATTAATATTGCCTAGTATATTTACTAACTGCCAAGGCAGCTTTTAAAGGGCTGACTATTGTTTCAAGAGCAGGGCATTAATTAAAAAAAAGTCCATATGGTCCTGTTAACCCAACTATGGTTGGATTTACTGAATCACCATGATGGGGTTAACTAACCATGTTAGATAGATATATATAGAATAATTATAACACCTTAAAAAATATTTCTGAAAATGTACAAAATAAAGAAATGCGTAATTTATTGTAAATTAAATTCAGACAAGCCTACGTTGAAATAGAACAGGTTTTCATAATGTCCTTTCACAGATTGTAATGGGTTTGCTAAACTACAAACTATGTCATCTTCTCCAACAAATGCAGGTTCTTTGTTAGAGAATATGAAGCGGTTGGAAGGCATATTTTTTTTTAGGAATCTGACATGAAAGCCATTCTTAAGTCGCTTTATAATTTTTGCAAATAACTTATAATTAGGCTTCAAGAGAGACGTAAACTAAATAATATTTAGTTGTCTATGTGAATAAATATAAGATTTACACTAGTATAATGTAGTTCATACTAAAATCACATTATTTTAAAAAGTGGACATAAAATGAATTAAGTTAGTGCTTGTGATAAATTGCGATACAGTTTATAATGAGTATCTAATAAATAAATTGATTTAATGTGATCCAGGAACCTCTGCACAACGACAATAGCTCTTCTTAACCATGCATTTCCTTAATTCTTGCCCTGTCGTATATAATAATAGATTAATTCGGAAATTCAAAGAAATTGCGACATCGTTAGCATCAGAATTTATCTTGCAAGAGCGAATGGCATAATAGCTTGATGCTCGTTGGCGTCTTCCTACACGGTTATTTCACTTAAACCTAACAATATAATATATACGAAGTATGTAAATCTTATGGCCATTAACCTTAGCTTTTACACAATGCACCTTATCAAGGTTCAATAATTGTTTTTAGAACTGCAGGGGTAATTTAAAACTAATAAAATACCTAAAATAAATAAATAAAAGAAGTAAATCATGTGGATAAACGGATGAGTAAACTAATTTGTGTAGGTACCAATGTAAATAATAACAAACTGCCATATTAGGAGGCTGTTGTTTGAAGTGAAGTTAGGCTTAGTTATTCAGACCCCGATTACTCATCTATTGACCTTATACTATGTGTTTATAGTGTGGTTTAGCGTGCTGAAAATTACGTATAAAAAGTATTTTAGACGGTCAAATAAAGAGTGCTCATATGTTATCAGGACAATTCCCAGGACTTCTAAACGCACAACTAAATTTTTCAGGTGATCAGTCTAAAGGTGGCTTAAATGTTACAATTAATAACTCTGCGGGTTCGAATGTCATATTAATTTTGATGGTAATTCAAGTCACAAATCCTAATTATAACTTCTGAATCATTAAACAATGATATTAGCACTGATGACTTTCTTAAATAATGAATATTCAACAACATTGAAGTTGTTTTTATTTAATAAAAAATATTTGTACTGAATGCCGCTTCTAGTTAAAAAAATAAATCTGTAGACAAAATGATCGTCATATTCATAACCTAAAAACGCCTCGGTTGATAATAAGATTAGAATAGAAGTCTAATAGAGATTAGTTTTCCCCAACTAGAAACCATATTTAGCGTCCTCTTACAGCTTGTATTACGTAAGTGCAGGTGAATAATAATTTTCCCCAGCTAGTCGAGAATCAATTTTTAAAGTCAGTGCAATAAGGAATTAGTGCCTAATTGTGCATATGATTTTTTTTTCCTTTTTGTTTGACCTTTACCTTTTATTTAATTTAGTTTTTTTCTCCTTTTCTTGGAAATATTGATCAGGTTAAATTAGAATTTCTCAAAAATAAAAAATTAAAGCATTTTGGTTTTATTTCTTGCTGCGTATGTTTCATTCCCTGTTGGGAACTGTTTCATGCACTTTAAAGTAATATTCACCTTTTAGCTTTTTTTTTAATTGTAAAGAAGATAGAATTTTAAAATGTTAGATTATGCTGTAAATTTGACACGAGAAGTTTATGTCTCAATTTCCGTTTTGTTAAGTACTGATGAAACACAATGTATAAGGAGGTTATTTTTTTGTATTTTTATGTCCTTTATAGATTATATGGATTATAAAAGATCTACGTTCACAGTTCCACAATATCATCTGGCTAAAATAAATTCAACTCAATCGGTGTAATGTAAAAGTTCTGTAATGGGGTATAAGCGCATTGTTCATTATATTCAATTTGGCCCATTACCCGTCAAGCTCGTAATATTCATATTGGTCAATACATCAAATCGAAAACGAGCTCTGACGTTCTCTCTTCTTCCTTCTACCCCGTGCCGTTCTCTTCCCTCTGACTCTCTATCTCTCTCGCCGCCTAGGTTCCTCTCGTTCTTTTCATTCATCCCGTAGTGTCAACCATGGCACATAATTAACGTTAACAAAGGCCCCATGCCTCGTATAAATTAAAATAGAGAACAAATCAATTACATTCGGAGAGTTGCAGAGTGGCAGTAGTAGTGGGTAATAGTGCCGGAATCGGTGTGGTGGTGGACAGCGGGATACGTTGCACGGGCCGCGTTTAAAAATCCCAGTCGGTGTGTGTATGCATGTGCGTGTGTGTCGCGGCTTATCCGGACGCGTACGTGTGAGTAGCTTACTTCGCGGTCGCTCTCTGATTGGCAGTTTTCTCCACTTTTCCCGCCTAGCGGGCGTTCTTCCCACCGGAATGGGGATTGGTCGAGGGTGGCGGGGGGAGGGGATTAATAAAATCAATTTAATGCTATTGCCTTTTCGAGTGTCCCGCGAAATAGAATGTGACTGCACCCGCTGTACAGTTGATTGACTGCTTCTGTTGAACGGAGACGGCTGTGCAATGTTCATCATTCCTACCTACATACAGTCTGCTTCATCGCGATGTCAGCAGTTGTGGGTGTGAAATTTCTAAAAAAAAAATAATGTTCTGAAATACATACTTACACATCATTGCTGTAATCCTAAATAACACTACGTTACACAATTAAAAAAAAAATTAAGTACCCACTTCAATTTTCCTGGTTTATTTATTTATACAAATCGTTAATACAGAACACCTATGTACTTTTTCTATCACGTGACTGTTTTTCGGTACGATAACTAATAATTATTGGTAAAAAAACTTAAAAAATATACACCATTGCTTTATTTAATTATCAATAATTCGATTAAATTAACGACAAAAAATTAAAACTAACGACAAAACTTATTTTGTTTTGTTAATTAGTCCCAAGCCTGGTAAAATGGGAGGGAAAGGTGGTCGGCGCTTCGCAGTACGTATCTATCATGAAAAACTGAAAAGCCGCGAATATCTCCAAAACTTTTGGAGATAGACACAATGACACCCGTATAAAATCGAAAGAAAATCAAATTTTACATCCATTTGTGTAAAAAATTCATGCTATATCAGTCAATTTAAAAAAATCAAGTTATCCATGATTTTAGAGTTCGAAAATTACAGAGCCCTATTTAATAATTCTGTAATGTAAACGCAACAATTTTAAAATAAAAGACGTGTGCTGTTTCATAATTAAGCGAAAACTGAAAACCGCATCTTTCTAACTTTCGTATTTCCGGAGATATTTGCCAACACCGCAGATGTCATTTTTTTCGAAAAAACGTCATGCAATTCGGAAACGGTACAACTTAGTCCCAACGTATTGTTATTTAAATTTAACAAGGAATTCAAAAATACAGTAATATACAAGGTGTTCCATTTAAAATAATAAAGTGTCTACTTCCGGTACAACCGGAAGTCCGCCATTACTGAATCTAATTTTAAAATGTGTAGAATATGATTCGAGCCAACATTTATTTGAAACATTTTTCCAAAAAAAAAGCAATAATAAATCGGCTATAGACCGTTGCATCTTAGGCTGGACACCCGGTATGTATATCAGGTAGAATATTTCAATCTGTCGCTACGAGCACGAAGTGACATGTAAATATGCATATTGTATCTATGAGGGGATAAAATGTGAACTCTACCCCCATTGAAATTCCCAAGATTTTGTGCCAGAATCGGCCTAGCCTATCTAATGCCATCAGTGTATACTTCAAAAACAAGACGTGATAGAAACAAAAAACATCCACTGCTTACGTATTGTAACTAATTGAAAACCATAATAGTAATCAATTTTTCAGGTACGAAAATCGTGTCACGCAGTGTAATTTGTAAATGTCCTGTACAAAGTATCACCACCAATTTTTTTTTCAGGAATTTCCGCATTTTACCGGTACAGTTACTTCCAAATTATTTATTTCGAGTTTTTTTTTTTTTTTTTTCTTGCTTTATGTCAGGTACTTACCTACACACTAAAAAAATTGGGAAAATTTCTGTACCTATAAATTTTTGTTCCTTTAAAACGACCGTACAGGTATTTTGCTTTTAGAAGTAATACTTCTAACCATAGGTGGTTTTTCGAAGGTTTTTTTTTCTTGTAGTCTGGGGTATTCATAGTAAAATTGCGAAATTTTCCAAGATTTTTTTACGCAGTCTGAAATAATCACCAGTAAATTTTCTATGGTGGTGATAATTTCCATAGAAGTTTTACTTGTTTAAAGGTAAAATTCTATATTTCTGATTTTTTTCCTAACAATAGGGAAAATATTGTCGACATGGAAGTACCCTGGTAGAGTTTAGGGGAGACTGGGGCACGTTCGGATACGGGGCACATTCGGAAATTTTGAAATTACCCCTTAAACATGGTGTTAGTTGAAAACGAAGCTTACGTCAAGTTGCTAGTGAGACGTGCTATTGTGTACCGAAAGTTTGCTTATTTAGGGCAATAAACAAATTTTTTACTGAAGAAAAATTGGTTTTTAAGATACTGAAATAGTATTTGAGGTAAGTAGCATAAGCTTTTCCGGTTTTATTTTTTAACTGAGCTTCCTAGCAATTATACATGGTCAAATACCGTTAAATAATCAATAATTGCATAGTAGGTTGTTAGCGCCTAACATTTAAGGAATTAATTTTCATCATTTTGAAGAAAAAATCTGCATGTGGGGTACATTCGGACAATTAAACTGGGGCATGTTCGGACTGTTTGAACCTGCCCCATTGCAAACTGTTACTAATTAATATTGTATTTGTTCATAGAAAATGGTCCGCACCTACGTAAAAAAAAACTAACCGAAGAGAAACTTCCGAAACTATTTTAAAAAATGTCGCAGTAAGCGTAATTAGAAAAGAAAAGAGCAAAGACAAGCTGCTTTAGAGTTCAATAGTAGAAAGTCAACCCTCTTTGATCGAATTAAAGCAATGAAACGGAAATATGGAGACTCGTATAATAATTCTGGAAAAGAAGAGGAAAAAGAAATTACAAACTACCACCTCATTCGACGCATCGTATGCAGCCTCTAGATATATCCGTGTATGGACCATTCAAAGCACGATGCAAAGTCGCTTTTAAGGATCATATGAGCAATAATCCTGGTAAGATGATAAAAATTAAGGAAATCCCAAAAATTATCAACGACCCATAGTTATAATCTTTCACACCAGCTAACATCACCAAAGCAATTTCTAAAGCAGGCATTTGGCCAATAAATAGCCTAGTGTTTATTGATGATGATTTTCTAGCAGTTAGTATAACTAACCGTCCTTGTTCCAGTTCATTACCAAACTCTGAAGTATATCAAATGAATCCCTCGGAATCTTCTAGTATTAATAAAGAATCTTTTGATATAGTGACCTTTATGATTAATAGTATTGTGATTGTACTTTTTCAAAAACTAAGTTTTGCAACGAAATTCTTCAGGAATTACAACCGTATCCTACAGCTGAAGCACGCCAAGAAATAAGGAAGAAAAAAGTGAAAGCCTGTTCCAAAATATACACTTGTTCAAAAGAAATAAAAATCTAATAAAGGAAGACATTGACAAAAAGAGACAAGAGTTAGCCCACTGGGCAAAAAGGCAAATTTTTCAAATGAAAAGAAGTAAGATACAAAAGAAGCAAGTTGGATCGTCCAGTGATTCCTCTGATTTCGAGAAGCCTTTCAAGGATGTGAAAGGAAAGTCCACCATATGCGAAGATTCTGTTCAGGACAGTGTTTTTGATGAAAACTTTGATGAATGAGATCTTTTTTAAGGTATATTGGATGATGAGAGCATATTCTTAGGAGATTACATTCTGGTGAAGTTTGCTACCAAGAAAACCATAAAGTTGGGGTAGGCTAAGAGGTGACTACTGTGGATTTGCCAGTGCATGAGGTAAAATTTTTTGCGCAAGAAAGGAGACTAGGATTTGTGATATTTCTCTTATCAATCGCATCGATATCGTTTCCCAGCTCACATAACCAACTAACATAACAGAGGGATTTTCAAATTTGCTGTAACGTTTAATAATTTAAACATTCAGTAATGTAGTTGGCTAGTATTGCTTTTTATTTGAAATTTTAAAAACTGTGATTGAAAGAGTTGTTTATCAATGTTTTTGTGTTTAATTTAGCTATGTACGGATGTGTCCCATGTGTTGTACGGAAGTGCCCCGGTATGGGGCAGATTTGGACAAACGCTATTTTGGAGAAAAAGACATAATCGAGAAAAACCATGGAACATTATCGTATTTCTTGTATAGTATCTTATACAAAAATGTGTACGTATTAAAGTGTATATGAGAAACTTTCCATACTCCATTAAATAACAATATAATCCGTTTTTAAAGTTTAGTGTCCGAACATGCCCCACTGACCCCTGCTTAATTAGAATTTAATGCATAAAAGACAAACAAAATTTGAATATCTATCAATTATGTTAACACAAAGTTATTTCCCTTCCTATCCCAAAGTTTAATTCATTTCTTTAACATTTAAACCTAGATACAGGTAGACTGCAATATAATATATGCAAATCTAAATAATTTTGTGGTGTGACAGACAATCTTTTCGGCGCTGCGACTATGTGGCGTTGGTGTGTGAGATTCTTTGTGTGTAAAAAGATTCCAATTCGCTACATCGCGAGTGCGTTGTATTTTATCATGCTTTTCACATAAAACGTTTTGGAAGAATGCATTGGCAACTATGTGTATATGTACTATATCTCCCATCTCGGATAGACCAATAGCGTATATGCTTAATGAAATAATGGGTCAAATTATAAATTAAAGATATTCTTCATTAATTTAAAATGTTTTTACAGTCAACTAAATATCTATTTTAGCATTAATCAGAGAGTTTTTTGACCAAACAAGAAACTTTACTTTACCATTAATATGCTGCCAAGTTTTCAAGTCAAAGCTGTATTTTTCCATATGAAAGAAGAGTAGGTATTCTTTTTAAATCGCTAAATAAGCATAATAACTGTGTGTAATTCGCTTTTCTATTACTTCTTTGCTGTACATACCTAGTATGCAAGTTGGTTTTCCTTACGCGTGGCTCGAATGAAATACCTGGTCAGTGCTTCCAATTACTATTCCCCGCCTTACCAATGGAAGGACAACTCAGACCACACAGGCTTCGAATCCCCAGAGATAATTCAAAGTCACTTACACCTTTCAATTTTGCAACAGGCTCCGTTGTTTTGTCGTCGCTTTTCGAGTTTTAAGACACCCGATGGATATCGACAACAATCCACTGACACCGAGAAAGCGCCTCAATAACCTCCCCACCCTTTACACGTGTAAAATGTATGCGAAATTCAATAACCCGGCAATCCTATTAGACAAGGGGCATTAGAGTAACAAGATGCGGACCACCCCGCATAACCGATTCCTCCGGGAACGGAGACATTGTTGTCATCCTAAACGACGTTTAGAGTCTTAACGGCGGATTAGGGATGTGAGTGACAGCGACGCGCGTTCGTCAGCTATGATATCTGTTGACGTTTCGGGGAGAGATAAAATTATTAAGTCGGGTTGCACGAGGAAGGAGTAATATACTAGGGTTGGGAATCGATTACAATAGCGGTTTTCGTTTAGTCAAGCACCTACTGCGATGATATGGGATGACTGACAAAATCTTTTATAATGACTTGCGCGAAAACAGTTTTGTACGTTTAAGTTAAAATTCAAATGAGTAAGTTTCTCATCAATGTGATTGAAGGGCTTATTGTAATAACATGATAAGTCACACCAAAAATACTTCAATTTTAAATTAAATTGTAGTCAATTTTATGCGTTTTTTCTAAAATTCTAAAGCTTGATAACTCATTCTTCTTTTTTATTGTGGCATATAACTTTATTACAATAAGCCCTTCAATTGTATTTAGGTATATGGCAAAAATAATACATTCGACTGATATGCTGTGTCCTAAGCAGTGCGTTCCTACTATGGAATACGCGGTAAAAGCTACAATCTACTGGAAGCATATCTAAAGAACAGACGCCAATATGTTGAAATAGCTGGGAATAGATCAGATGTGGTACCCGTTGATTGCGATGTACCGCAAGGTTCTATTTTAGGGCCAATATTATTTATCATTTATCGTTGTAAAGGACATGGGACAATAACTGAAGCAAACTATTCAGTGCTTTACTCGGGAAGTCAAAAACAGGATCAATATGGAGTGGCTTTTATTGTGATGCAAAAAACTTAAAGATAAGATAATAGAATTCAAACCTATCAATGAAGGAATAGGTCATATATCTGATTACAAATGAAACCTTTTAACCTTTCAATCTTAAATATATACGCACTTACAGAAATTGCTGAAGATTAAGGAAAATATAACTTTTATGAAAAACTAGAAATAGAATGTGAGAAGATAGCAAAAGAAGACATAATAATAATACTGGGAGACTGTAACGCGCAAATAAAGAAGGAAGATTACTTGAGGCACATAGCAGGTAAAACATGAGAAAACTAATAAGAATGGTCAAAGATTAACGAATCTAGCAATAAGAACAAGTATGGTTGTAAGTAGTAGTATGTACAAGCACCCAGTATGGCATAAAGTTACTTGGTTGACACACATCAAAAAACTTACACACAAATAGACCATGTACTAATATTAAAAGGAAAAGGACCAATATAAAATATGTCAGAACATACAGAGGAGTCTGTGCTGACTCAGATCACTTTCTAGTAGTTGCAACGATAAGACAAAAAGTAAGAAAGAGCATAAAAAATGTAAGTACCAAGTGGAATATAAACAAATTAGAGGACTCCAAAATAAAAGAAGAATTTGGAAAACGTATGATCCGACTATTGAACCAACAAAGGCGAAACACGCAGGACATATAAAAAGAATGGGAAGAAATAAAAAACAGCATAAACATAGTAGCAAGGGTAATAATAGGACCAGTAAAAAATAAAAATAATTGCTGGTTCAATGATGAGTGTCGGGAAATAATAAAAGAGAAAAATTAAGCTAGACTAAAATGGACAAATAGTAGTAAAAAAGAAGATAACGAAACATACGAAAAAACAAGAAAAGAAGCTAAAAAGAACATAAGGACGGTCAAGAGAGAATGGTTGGACAAAGAAATAAAGAAGATACAAGCAGAAAGCTGGAGTCGAAATACAAAATCATTCTACAAAAAGATCAGTGAACAAAACAAGACGTATAAAGGGAAACCAATAGACATTAAGGATAGACACGGAAAAATACTAGAAAATGATGAACAGTTTAAAGAGGTATGGAAACAACACTTTAGAGAATTATTATATGACCGCGACGATAATTTAGAAATTGAAAAAGACGATAAAATAAATTGAGCAATGGAATGTAATGAGGACGAGACACCAACAAGAGTAGAAATAAATGAAATTATCAACAAAATCCGATATGGTAAAGTCCCTGGAAAAGACAACATTAATATAGTTTTTATCACGGAGGAGAAGCATTGCAAGAAAGAATATATCAGTTGATTATAAAAATATGGTTAGAAGAAAAGATGCCACGGGATTGGAACATTGGACAAATTATTACAATACATAAGAAGGGTGACTAACAAATTACCAATAATTATAGAGGACTAAGATTACTAAGTACAGCTTATAAAATATTGTCAACACCAACACAGACGACTAGTAATCAAAACAAAGGAACTAATAGGACAATATCAATGTGGTTTTACAAAAGAATGATCAACAACAGACGTAATACATACGCTCAAACAAATAGTAAAAAAAAAAACACGAATACAAATGTTATTTGTCGACTTTCAACAAGCTTTCGAGTCCTTCAGAAGAAACAAACTTATGGAAGCTTTAGAGGAAATGGGAATCAAACATAAATTAAGGAGATTAATACAAATGACAATGTCAAATACATGAGTAAATAAATAAATAAAGGGATAAGACAAGGAGATTCATTATGGACAACATTGTTTAACTTAGTCAAGGAGGTATCATAGCCCAGCCTCCCCTAAAAAAAAATTCTAACTAGGCCAATGGTCATTAGTACGTACGAATTAGGCACAGCTAGACTATTATTATTCTTCTGAAATTTGCCTGTGTTTTTTTATAAAACCGTGTACCACTTTTGCACTGGCCGTTATGTTATTAAGTCATTAAGTCTTTTTAAGAGTAGAATTCATAATCACTGCTAAAGTTGTTAAGTATGATGGGGAGCACTTATATAGATAATTACATAAAAATACAAAAAAAACTGTAATTATTAGCTTGCTACCTGCGAAAATTCTTGTACTACGTACACAAAAAAAAACATTTTAAATAACTGATGCCCCGGTACAATATCATTAAAACAAAAGATAAGCGTTAAAATGGCGCCATATCTGGTGTTTATTGCGGTATTTGAATAGCGCGTTTCGAGAACAATTGCGCTTAGGGGTTCGCGCGTACGCGTCGTCTGTGTGGTTGAAAGCGATTGTTTTATATCTCACGTCACAGTCGGGGTCGATTAAAAAAGTGCGGCATTAAAATCAGAAATTAACGCCACCGCTATCTTTGCGGTTATCGTCGTTATTAGAACATTAGGACCGCCTATGGACCTCGCATTTTTGGCACCGAAATCTCCGTTAAACGACATTCGTATAAAATACGATCGCTGTGACGGTAGATTAAACAAATAAGTGAAATAAGTAAGCGACACGATACGACGGTTTTAGAGATTAATGCAGGTATATGCACTGTATTTAATTTGCCCACCGCTATTATTGTGTTTTATGAAGGAAAGGCTGACTCCGTGAGATATGGCTGATGATGTAGAACAGGCCCAAAATGTATGTATACAGGGTGTATCAGATATAGAGGTAAATATAATAATATGTAGCAGCTGTAAGATCATATACAATCAAAAATCTTACTGCACTAGGGGTTATCTGTAAGACATTAACGAGAAAAATATTTTTTTAATGCCGTGGCTAGAGCCGCACCTGTGCCCAACCTAAATGCTTCCGATTATACCCCCACATACCATTCATCAGCCATTACTGCTGTTGTTTTGTGTGGGATCGCCGCTTGGAGTGCAAGCCACTTCGAACATTTTTATTTAAATTCTTCTCGTCTCGAAAAAACGATCCTTTTCAGGCCCAACATGATTCATATAAAGAAAATCGAAGCTTGATGCATCGGCAAAGGCGCGGGAATGTATAGATTCATTTCGCGCGCGACATCATAAAAAAGGCGTGTTTGCAAATTCTATATCTACATTTTTATGTGTAATTGGATTTATTCATTTTGGTTATTTGATAAATACATCCAAAGAAATAACTCAGATTCATGTGGTGCCGTTTATTAACAACTAACT
This sequence comes from Protaetia brevitarsis, assembly GCA_004143645.1. Classification (NCBI taxonomy): domain Eukaryota; kingdom Metazoa; phylum Arthropoda; class Insecta; order Coleoptera; family Scarabaeidae; genus Protaetia; species Protaetia brevitarsis. The sequence goes on from RXPK01003219.1 coordinate 17,788, forward strand.
CTCGATTCGACAAAGCAAAAAAAAATATTTACGTTTTTGTAGACTATGAATGTCGCATATGCCGTGAAACTCGAGAATCGATAATCAGGATATTATAAATAATACTTTTGTAGACTTACGTAGACTGCTCTTAACAAAAAGGAATGTTTATTTTATAAAAAGAAGAAATTTAAAATGCTCTGTCTTTGCTATTTTTACAAGGCACTTGCCTTTATTTATTCAGAATGACGTTAATGAATTACGGCATACCATTAAGATAATACTAAATGAGTGCAATGTATTTATATCATTAATACTACGTTTAGCGGGTGCTTAACATGATGTTTCCTTGCGATCAGGCCCGGACTAAAGAATTTTTGGCTCTAAATTTTACTTTTTATTTTAGTCTTTTAATGATGAAATTCCGGTTTCGATGGGTTTTGCTTTCTATATCCGTTAGGTTAACACTCAAGCAAAATTTACTTTTTTATTTGATACACCCTGTATAGGCTATAAGATATAACGTATGACTTAATTTTTTGGTTTGAAAGCTTATTTGCAGAATTTAATGAGCAGATCAAATTGAATTATTTATAATAATAGGTATATCTTTATTGAGTCAAACAAGAAGTACTAAAAAGGAAAGAAATTAAATTACAATGCAAATAATGTAATAAACAAAGTTGTATATATTTAAATTGTCAAAGGTATACGGATTTATAAAAACTATGACATTTTAACTAAATCAGATTTTAGATTTTTTAAATTTTGGCCAATATAGTTTGTTAAGTCAAGGAAGAAGATATGAATGTTTAGACGTAATTTCAGATTAATGATATCATGACGGCAGTCATTCGAACACCACTGTACCACCATGTATAAATCGGAATTATTTTTTGGTTCAGTTTTTTGCTCATGATGATAGCGTTGCGTTTTATGGGAATTCGTTATATGTATCCGTAAAAATTTCTAAATCTCTTCAAAAGAATCTATAATTTTTTTATAAGTAACGCACGTCGCGTCGGCCGAAATAGATGAATACGCCTTCGTTGCCCTAATCGTTAACAATCTTTGCGTCCCGATATAATTTTTTGTTTTTTTTTTTTATTTTACACGGGTCCACCCATCTCGCCCTGCGTATAACATTGCCGGAATTTTCTAACAGAGTGGTATCATCTCAGAGGTGTGACGTTGAAGCCAAAATAGACTCTATTTCATTCAAATTAAAATTTTCTTATCGTGTAACATAAAGTAGAACATAGAATGAGTGCATATAAATATTATAAATGTATGGGTATGTATATTTTGCTTTGAATGCACTTCTGTATAGTTAGAACCAAGGCAGAACATATGTGGGAATAAGTAAATCAATAGTATAGAATATATAGGATACCAAAGTTCCACAAATATCATCATTTTATAAATCTTGTCAATTTAGCAAAATTATCTTAATATACACAACACCCTTGTTAATGCAACAAATAGTGTTGCTAGTTTATATTTTTTAATTTGTATACCTACTCTGATTTGAGCAGGTGACAAATTAATGTGTGCGTTCTTTTATGGTTCAACAGCACTTTAATTACTTCGTGTCGAAACTTGTAAGTTGGAATAACGCAGTGGGCAATTATGAATGCAATTGATGATTGGCAGATAGTTACAGGGTATTAAGCATGTAATTGAGAAATCTTAAGATTTTCCTTAAGGAACATAATTTATTAGATATCTCCAATGTCTCAACAAAAAAAATGTTAGCTTTCATTTAGTTTATTATTGTAATTCATTAGAAATACATACTTTTTTAAGTTGAGAAAAGGGAAAAATGATATATAGAATATGGAACTAATTATCATTTATTTTTTACTTATCCTTTTAATTTTTAAACCTCCTAGATTTATTTTAATATACATTTGTTTGAAAAAGTACGAAGTGTATATCGGCGAAACGTCAAAATAAACTTTATTTTTTTTTAGATTTTTATTCCAAAATGCCCGAATTACCCAATTAACTGAAAATCTACAACAAAAAAGAAATAAAGTCAAGGAATACATTTTTGTATACTAAAAAAATTAATGAGTTAAGTTAACAAAAATTGTCTATCATATTTATGTACAATATTTATTTTTGTGGATTTGTTATTTTTAAAAATCCGGAGTAATAAGAATGGCAGTTGCGTCTTAATACGTAATGCATTTTCAATTTAATTTATTATTTTGACAAAAAGAGAAGCGAATTTTGCGAGTTTATTAGGGAAACATTGGCGATTATCTTTGCTATAATCAATTAAAAAAATTGTACACAGTTCTTCGGTAATAATTTTGAGTCGCTGTTGTTAACAATTCTTTTTTGGTGAACTTTTTGGAGCTACAAAATTTGTTAAATTTTTGTTAATTTTAACGAAATCATTATTGCTGTGTATCAATAACTTTTTTTTACCAGCAGTGCTTTTGAAATGAAGATATCCTTTTGAATTCTGCAAATAATTTTAAATGACATTTGACACACACATTTGAACATTCAACATGGGACATCCAGGCTATTTTCAATTAAATTTTATTACAGTAACCACGATGAAATTCCATATCCGTGTATGAAGCGCTGCAAATTTCTAAATATCTTCAAGAATAAATAAGAGAAGACATAATTTCCTTGGCCAATTCTTTCTGCTACATTAAACCGTCGCAATTTCGCATTCTTAGCAACTCCGTAAAAAAGGGAACGGTTTTTTTGACGCTTTAAGGCCGTTTAATGTTGTATAACTGGAGTTGAAATTGCCCCCGTTTGCGGTTTAATGAATGCAGATATAAGCCGCCCGAATGGATCTTATCTTTACGCCGGTCGGACTTCTTGTGTCGTCTCGGAGAATCGCGAGAATTTTTACTCGAGGTAATCGTATGCCGACGGGACACTTGCGCCCCTTTAATACCTCGCGCGGTCGAAATTTGCAAGGGAAATTGTCATTTATGCGAATGTACAAAGTGAATTAATTGCAACACCGTTTATGCCGCCGTCGTCTACGTTACGTATGCCTTGGATATATTCTGGAGAGAATTTAAGAGTTGCCGCTTCGGTAAGTTAAGTGTAATAATTGTATGCTTTATGTATTTCCTTGTGGTACTTAAAAGTTCTTTATGGTGTTCCCTCTTCCATGATGATTGCTTTTATGACACAGATAAGTAAATATGAGGATCAATATAATGAAAATGTTTTTTTTTTTCCAGAAAGGAATTGTGTATCTATTTTAAAATATCATTAAATCAAACTCTTGAGCCAGTGGCCATATTTTATTCTTAGTTATACGGTTTTAAATGTAATTATTACTTTGTGTACATACCTGCTTGTAAATCCACTGTATATTGGGTATTAATTAATTTGCACCGTAGCCGTGGTAATTAGATATATATGTTCATCGTACGGTAACTGTATAATTTTAATTTAGTTTCTCTTGGCATCGATACTAATTCAGCGGTGAAGACTGCTGTAGCTCTTATAAAATAAATGGCTGGGTGTTCATGTAGACGAGGTGGTTGTTGATAAAAATTCTCTGAAAAGTTGTATACACATTTTCGTTAATTTAAATTAATTAAATCATATTTCCGTAATCTCGTCGAAATTGAATTTTTGTATGAATTTTGTATTTACCATTGGGCCGAAAGTATATAGAAGAAACGTCAAGATCTTTCGTCAGTAGAAGAAATTCACCTGTATTTGCTTTTGTGAATTGTATATGATTTGCTGTTTTAAGTATCACGATATACCTTGGATGCTTGGAAGATTTTTACCCTGATACCGGCGTTGTATTCTTCATGTGGATTCTTTTCAGCAACATGTTTGGTTTGCCACTGCGCGGAAATTCCATTTTTAAATACCTTGTGGGCGTGTACTAGCTGATGTTGGAGGTACTTCTTGTTGATGATTGTTGTTTAAATTTCTGTGTAAATAAGTATCTAGCTTTTCGTAAACCCTGAGGTTATCTATTATAATTGAAATGACACATTAAATTGAAAATTTAACATGTATAAGTTAAATTTTTTAATGTAATAGATTGTATCTCTTGTAAATAGATTGTAGTATAATTGAAAATAAGTAAAAATATAAATCTATTCATTCCATTCTGTTTATTATAATTTTTTTTAGCTACATGTTTCGGTCCCTATTGGCCATCTTCAGGATATCTACAAGTTATAAATATAAATATAATTATCTATTATATTGTGGTGTTTCATAAGAGGAAAGGTATCAACCATGTTAGATGTAATTATTATTTTATGTACACACCTGTTTGTAAGCCCAGTATAATTTGGGTTAATTCGCATTTGTAGTCATGGAAATTGAATATATAATTTATCGTCTGGCAACTGTACGATATCCTGGTATCCTAGGTTTCGATTTTACTTGAATGGGGGAGTGACTCAATGTAATTCTTTGACAATAAATGAGTGAAATCCTTGCATACGGGTGGTTGTTGATAAAATAATCTTTGAAAAAGCTGTTTTATTTTTTCATCAAGTGTAATAAATTAAACCATATTCCTGTGGCATATCTGGTGTTGAAGGGGATCTTCTCTGTAAATCCATGTAATTACCTTCGATCTAAAAATATTCCGAAGAAACGTCAAGATTATTCGTCATTATAAGAAATTTGCTGTTTACTATATCATGGTACCTTTTCTATACGGAATCATGCATGTCTCTGCTGTTTCGAATGTAGTTATACACCTTGGATGCTGCGAAGGAGGTTTGTTTCCCTGGATTTTTACGATACCGGTATTGTTCTTCTGATCTGAACTCTTCTCTGCGAACATCTGAGTTGATCTGGATTGTCACTACAAGGAAATTCCATTTTGAAGTACTCTGGCATTTGTGCAAACTGATAAACGAGGTATCTGGTCAAAGCATTGTTTAAAGTTTTGTGTAAATGAGTATATAACATTTCTAATATTTTGAGGTTACTGTTAATGTTTGTAAGATGACAGTTGAGATTGAAATTTTAATTTGTATAAGTTGGTAAACGTGGTTGGTGGTTTTATTTCTCTTACGATAGCGGGATATTTAAAGATTATTTTGAGAATTAAAGAATCCAAATATTATACTGGATAATTGATAATATTTGGTTTGAACATTCCAAATAAGTATACTCACCTTCGGTAAGAGTTCTTATGCTCTTTATGTTTTCGATATAAACTTGTTAATAAATTATACATGTTATTAATAATTACACTGTTTAATTAATGAAAGCTCATTTGATACATTGAATTATTAAGGATTAAACTATAAACTCAATATTTAACAAAGTAAAGGCATAATAATATACAAGCTAGTGATTTAGGAGACACCAGTTGTACAGCCACCAAGGCAACTAGTTGACAACTGGAAGAATAATAAAGATATAATTACTCATTGGTCAGTAAGAGGGGAGATCACTAGTGCGCATGATCTAGAGTGGTATTTTATAGCCATCTAGTGGATTGGGATTGTATTGTGTCTATCATTAAGGATATAGAGGAAGGTATCTGTAAAGAAAAGGCAAATTTAATTAGAAAGTTATTTATATTCTTTAAAAAAACATTAGCCGGGCAAATCTATCATAGAAGTCACAATAATATATATATATAGAAATAAAATAAATATTGAAGATAAGTGGAATAAAATTGTTAAATTAGTAAACTTACTAAACTGTATAATTTTAATATTAAATAAGTAGGGGAGGGTGGGGGAAGATGGGGCCACGAGGCATGATGGGGATATCGTCTTATCTACGAAACGGAAGTAAGTATCTGTCAAATAATAGTAGTCCTAATATTGACAAGTGCTGTTTTATGTTTATTGTAATGTAGAAAACTTTACTAGTGGTAATAACAAAGTTATTGCTGTTTGCGTGTGAACTTTGCAATTTCCAGAATTTCGTTATTATTTTGATGGTGAATTCAACGGCGAGTATCGGAAGCATAAGTAAATTATTACAACTAACTTTTTGTGCTTATTAATTGACAGGTATTGCATGTATTTTCTATAGTGCGTTATTTTGTTTATTTCAAATATTAATATGTTATTATAAATAACCAGAAAATGTCCCAAAGAGGCAAGAGTGGAGCTATTGGTATGGGGCAACATGGGACATTACTATCTCACTTTCAGTCTGGTCCGTTATGCTGGATATGCATTATGCTTTCTCGAAGACATAATGCCTATTTCTCATGTTAGGAATAAAGTACAGGTTCAATCAAAACGTAACAAGGGAAAGACAACAATCTTTACAAGCATTACGTATAAAAATCTGCTACAAGAAAATAGAAGTCTGGAGAATCCCTAAGGCAACTAGAAGTGCTAAAAGGAAAAAAATATGACAAAGAAGAAAACAGAAGAGATCAAGAAGCTGAATTTTGTAAGGAAAGCAAAGAGATAGATTTTTAGAAAACGTCAAGGAAATAATCAAGTTCTTCTGTTGAGGAAGATGACGCTCAATGTTAGTATTGTAAGGGGAAGTATTGATACAATGCCATGGGTGGCGAGGTTGGGTACATGGAGGCTGTTCGAATAACGTGGATGAGTTCGTCTTCTATTGTCTCAATTGTGAGGATTAAGTTTAATATTCTTATCGTATTGTATTTTTTTTATTTTAAGTAGTTCCGCTTTAAAGAGTTTAAGCTTTGTTCCTGCAAGTTTTTAAGAATATTTTAAGAATCTAATTTTTTTTACTTATTGCCTAGATTTATGGTACGATCCATTCTTAACTCACCTGGAACCCCATCTTGCCCCCATGGTGGGGCAAGATGGTGTATTTACACATTTCTTTTCAAAATTTTCTCACAACATCAAGAGTAGCCATCGAAAAATTGTAAATTCATCCATCAGCAGATAAATGTTTAAAGATTACAACAAGTGTACTTAGAAATTTGTATATCAATTTGCAATCCCGATGCAGAGTTCTAAAGTTTAATGTTCCCATCTTGCCCCACCTTCCCCTACGTGAAATTAATACTTGAACATTACGAGAAGAGAAATTCAATGTGGTCCCTTCAATTTGTACCTTTTTTTGTTTCTTGAAGTCAGTTAATATAGGTAAAATATGAATAACAATTTACTTCCGTTATAGACATATCATTTCAGTTAATTGCTATTTCTTATGCATCCATTACGTATGTGTATTCGTGTATGTCGTTATTTTATACTAATAAAAGCAATAGTTAACATGAACGCATAAATCACTTCGTAATTATTTTCAAATTCAATGACCCTTGTTCAATGTCGTCACCGCCAAGTGATTACTCCCCTCATTGTCGTTGCTATTAGAACTACGACCCCTGAAAGTAACCCGTCACCCGTTTATTGCAAACTGTTATTTCGGCGTCCCCGTCTTCGTCCGGACTTGATCCGGGATTGGTTCTCGAGACGGACGAACAAATGGCGTATGAGCTAATTTGATATTAAACGCTCGGGAAATTGTGACAACTATAAATCGCAACCGTAAACTTTTCATTGGCCGACAACCGAACCCGAATGCCGAGGACGGTCTCTTATGTTTAACCAGTAACCATGACGACGTTGCAGTACCGGCGACGATTTAAAATCACTACCATCTGCCGGTTTTATTGACTGCCTCTCCAGTATATATTATTATAGTTTTCGTTTGTATTTATTTCCTCCCCTGTTAATGTACTTTAAACGCTCGCTAAATACGCACTTTTGGGAGAGAGCGACCATTGTGCTCTAGTCGTGAGCGTGAAATGCATAATTTATTGTCGGAAAAAAGGCGACGTTTTGGGGTGTTCGACCGATCCTCCCCGCCTCGTCCCTCGGTGACTGATCTTTTTGTTAAGTAGATGATTAAGTGGATATTCCGGTGATGCGGTAAACGTTAGAGATATGCCCTGACGAGAAAAAATCTATCTAGCAGGATTAATAGGCTCGCTTGAGGGGATAAGGGCAGTTTGTAAATGTTTAATATACTTAATTATCTTGAATAGTCCCTGTACTGCACATGTGTATTACGTACATACATTATCCTTTTACAGGATCATTATCCCTATATGTCTTGTTATTTATCGAGTGCACCATATAATATTTTCTAACCGTTCAGGTAGTTGTTGGGTTTATAATTGCCACATTCACAATGTCAATTATTTATTATATAATATATTCATTAATTATCCAACAGTCATGCCATAATAATATGTTACATTGTTTATTATTTACAGAACAAAAACTAACAAGTGAAACTACCCTAACAGCCAGAAATATTACACAGATATTTTTAAAAATATATCTTATAAATATTTTTCGTGAGAGGTTTTTGAATATATTTTTCATATTTTTTTTCTAAATATAGATAAAATGCACAATTAAAATATTTATTCCATATTTTAAAATTAATGTAAGCGCTATATTTTTTCTAAAATATTTGTAAAATATTTATATGAAAATTGAGATTTTTTATGCAATCTATTTAATTTGTCAAAATGAACTAAAATTGTTCTTGGTTATTTAGAATGTATAACGTCGATAACGAAAAGTTGAAACATACATAGAGTTGTCTAAAAGGCAAGAACTTGTTTTTTCACACTCACCATACAAGTTAATAATCAATAATTCTGGCATCTTTTAAGGCATACTGAAGGTTTATCAAATTAATCACTATTTTTAATTGAAGTGTTCTAATAAAAAAAACAACGTATTTATTATCATTTATTTGAATAAGCCAATAAAATGAAAAATACTCATTTTTAAATCTAGCCTTGCTGGTGCCAGGTACAACCCTATGGCTTTTTTCATATCTTCGGTAGTGCGCTCTCATGGCGTTTCTTGTGGCCTCTAAAACAATGCCAATTGTATTAGATCATACCATGAATAAAACATCGTACAACATTATCAACACCTACTAATATTGGAGCATTTACAATAATTTGAGTGGTAGCTACATTCTAATACTTACGATACTTATTTTTACTTTATTTCATAATATTTGAAAATATTCTACGTACAAACAATAAAACAGCACAACGTATTCTAACCTCTATTTGAGGTTATGACGCTTATCTACCGAGATGAATCTCTTAAGCAAATCAACTAGCAATTTATTTGGTAGATGCAGTACATATATGATGCATAAAATTCCTACAATTATATTATTAAACGATTTCTGTACATAGCGATATTGAGCATTCCAATTATCTTATAAATACCATGACATGTTCAAAGTTTTGCTTACCTCGTAGTCACCACAAAAATTAAAACACACCCCGCAACAATTAATTACACAGTTAACCCTAATCTGCCCTAATCGTATACTATTATAAACTATAACATGTAACGGACAAACGAATGAAAACGTTGATGATACGCACGTGTGCGTATACATTCTATGTACCTAATCCACAGACGCATAAACAATACTAAATCCTATAACACCGGCACCCTAATGAATAGAGGTGTTGTGTTGACGTTCGCAACTTACAAATATTACAAATAATATAATACAAAACGCAGATATATTAATAGAAAAGTTACAGCGCTCAACTTAGATACTAATTAAATCATATTAGATATATATTATCTAATTTAATCCTTAAACTATTATTTTAAATAGGTACATACCTACTTAATATGCATGCATATTATACCCATTTTAATGTATTCGTCCTACGCACCAAATGTACAAAAGTAAAATTTTTATATGAAATAAATATTTACAGAAATACAAAGCAAAATATTCTTGCAGAGTTATGAAAAATATATTGAGAAAACATTTGCAATAAAATATTATTAATGCTACATAACATATATATTTCTTAAATGTTTTCCTAATATATTTTCTATAATATATTTTATGCATATTATATTAATATAACTAATATTCAAGAAAGATTTAATATTTTTTAAATATTTATAAAATATGAAATAAATATAGGTTGGTCACTGGGGTATCCAATAGTATATCACCCGCAGAGATTTTTGACTTTGAGTGTATCATAGGGCGTGTATGTGGCCCGTTATTATATACAGGGTGTATCAAATAAAAAAGTAAATTTTGCTTGGGTGTTAACTACACGACATATAAAGCACAAACCCACCGAAACCGGATTTCATCATTAAAGAATAAAAAAAAGTAAAATTTAGAGCCAAAATTGTTTAGTCCGGGCCTGATTCAAGGAAACGTCATGTTAAGCACCCGCTAAACGTGGTATTATGTATAAATACATTGCACTCATTTAGTATTATTCTTAATGGTATGCCGTAAGTTCATTTAACGTCATTCTGAATAAATAAAGGCCAATCGACCAGTGTGCCCTTGTAAAATTAGCAAAATTGAGGCATTTTAAATTTCTTCTTTTTATAAAATAAACATTCCTTTTTTGTTAAGAGCATTCTACGTAACTCTGCAAAGTATTATTCTTAATATCCTGATAAGACGTTCCAGTTTCACCGGATATGCCTATACCTATTCAGTAGTTACAAAAACCGTAAATATTGTTCTTTTGCTTTGTCGAATCGAGAGTTAGTTGTTAATAAACGGTACCACATGAATCTGAGTTATCTTTCTTTTGGATTTATTTAATCATATAATGATGAACAATGAATTGAATCGAATTACACAGAAATAAATGTAGATACAGAAAATTTGCAAACACGCCTTTTTACTATGATGTCGTGCGAAAATGAATCTATACATTCCCGCGCTTTTGCCGATGCATCAAGCTTCGATTTTCTTTATATGAAATCATGGTGGTCGTGAAAAGGATGGTTTTTTCAAGTCGGGAAGAATTCAAATAAAATGTTCGAAGTGGTTTGCACTCCAAGCGGCGATCCACACAAAACTAACAGCGGTAATGGCTGAATGATAGTGGTATGTGGGGGTATACTCGGACAGCATTTAGGTTGGGCACAGGTGCAACTCTAGCCCACGGCATTTATAAAATATTTTTTTTCTCGTTAATGCTTACAGATAGACCCCCTGTGCGTTAAGACTTTTTGATTGCATATGATTACAACTGCTACATATTATTATATTTACTTCTATATCTGATACACCCTGTATAATTTAAATTTTCGATTTTTTTTACAATATCAAACATTGTAAATTTCATGCTTACGTGGATGATGCCATGCAATTATCAATCGAGGTATGTATTTAGTTACTTGTTCGTGCTTCAGCTTAATGGTGGATGTGTAATGTTGTATTTATTAAGGAAGAGAAACGTGCTTAGTGTTATGGAGTCTGAAGGAGAAAATAAACGAAAACGAGGTACTGTCAGATTTAGACAAGAAACTCAAAAGGAAAGATTCAACGAAAAGTTATGTCTTTTATAAAGGAGTTCAGAAGCCTATTAAAGTTTCAGTAACGCAAAGTGAGTTTAGATTTAATGCAGTAGTACCATAAATTAAATTAATAATGTTTATTTTGTAGTATATAGGTAACAAGTAAATGTTATTTTATTTGCAAGATATTAATTCCAGAGAGAATTTCGAAATGAATAATTTTATAAACAAAATACCACTGTATAGCGTACATACCTTATGATTCTTATACACCTTGTATCGATAAGTAGACGTAGAAACGGGTTGTACACGGATTCAAAAGGTAGCCGTCGTCAAAATATAGTATTTTTCACTGTTCCTAACGAGAATGGAGAAATTATCAAGATTTGTAAGGGTACATTTATAAACAAACTTTCAGTAAGTGAAAAAATGTTGGAAGATTTAATTCAAAAGAAATAATAAGCTTATATTGACAAACGAACTTTTAATAAACCCAAAAAGCTTAATGAGCATAATATAGTAACTATTAAAACACATATTCATTCAATGAACACAGAAAAGTCATTATTCTAGAAAAACAAATGCTCTTGAATATTTAAGTCCACATCTTAATATTATACTACCGTATGATGCATTTCGGCTTCAACATTCAGAAACTAAAGCATCACTATGGTTATTATACATTGAAAAATCGATGTATTTGATAATACCAAATTTTGTTCAAGTTAACTAAATATTGAGTTAAATATGGGCAAACAAATATTTGGTTAATTCAACCAAATTCATTTAATCCTTTATTTATTTGAAATAACGGAATATTTTGTTGGATTAACTAAATTTTCACGATAAAATTTATTTGAAATTATTTTGTTGTCCTGAACAAATTGGTTTTTCCGTGTGGATTTGTATTTAAAAACAAATTTTCAAATTTGAGATTTAATCTTCTCCAAACTGATACATGTAACAGCAATAGTTTCAAGTGGTGATGCAAAAGTTGCATAAAGCTGAAACGGTTTCTCAGAAAATGGGACGTGGTATAGCTAAACAAAAACGAAAAAATATAAAATGAACGCTAAAAAATACTTACAGTCAAATTCAAAAATTCATAAAATCCATTTATAGAATAACAATGACAGCAGTGACGATCTCATAACATGATCTTTCTTTAAAGAGAAAATCTTTGGGTTAACGTGATTCTATTAACTTAAAAAAAAAACATTAATTGTTTGATAAATGAAACACATTTTCTGTGTTCATATTAACCCAAATAATTCTCCAAATACTAAAATGTAATGATTAACACACCGCAAGTACTTAATTATATTTAAAAAAAAATTACTTTGTTAATTATTATATTGGTGATATTTTTGATTCATTAATAATAATATATTTGTAATCATACCGTTACAGAAAATTGTCAATATAAATTTTGCTTTAAGTATATATCACAAGAGTCAATATAAATAAAAAACAAAAAAATATACACATACATAGACATACAATAGAAAATACTATACACGTTAATTAGTTAGGATCTCCTCCGTTTTGTATAGTTCCCTGTTCAACAGCATGGCCTTCACTTTAAATTTGAAATGAGTCAGTGGTGCACTTTTCAGATCTGCATTGTGTGTTAACCTAAATGTTTTAGTTAAATGCTGGATTTTTATTGTCAAATTAACTTCATCCCTGTCACAAGATGGGCATTATTTTCAATAGCAAACACGATTCAAAATAATATACTTTTTCGTATGTAACTGATATTTACAAAAATAAGGGGACACTGAAGCTAAAATGTTTTCTAATTGTTTTAAGCAGTGTAATTTTTATGGATGTGTAATCATTTCATGCATAAAATATCAACAGGGGAAAAATTTAAAGGGAAATAAATAATTCGCTAAAAAATAATATGTTACTGTAACATAATGAGGAACACTTTACATAATTGATAGCTCCTATCTCCTAACACATAGCAGTATTAGCTTTATATTTTAATGAAATAATTCTCTAATTAGGAGTTTGAAAAACTGAAAGTTGTTCGGAAAAAAGAATCACAAACTGTCACAGTAAACCTAAATAAATTAGCTTCTAATATCAAATTACACGGCAATACAAGGATGATTTATAATTTTTTTTTTCGACCATTTTAAAATATAATTAGAAAGATTTATGGTTCTCGTTCGTTTTCATCCGTTTTTTTTTTGTTTTACGCCCTTCGTACAAAACTTTTTCGTCCCGTAGCGGTCGATTTTTTTTTTGTTTCTGCCACCAATTATCTTCGGGTGAAATCTGAAAAATGCTACTCTTTAGTAAACACCTATTAAGTCGGTTGTTAACAAACCGTTTTCTCTTTTGTCGCTCCCAAAGATGACAGTTTTATAGATGAAATTTGTTCCGTTCAGAAACTAATTAAAAATTCAGGTACCCCAGAATATACCCTCCGTCAGTAGAAAAATGTGCCGTCTTAACGAGTCAAAATCGCTTTGGGAGCGATTATTATCTTGCCTGGACAATTAATTTTCACTTTTTAATTTAGTTAATTACCCTAATTTTGCCGTTTTTAGTTTTCAAACGAATGGAAGAAACGGATTTTAAATTACAGATTCCTGTAATTATGCGTCGATAACTTTTACGAGTTGCTTATATTTATCCTTATATTGCCTTTGTTTTTAAATTAGATTATGTGTTTTTAATTTTTCTTGAGTGGCCTTTCCAAAGCGTCGAACTCTAGATTTTACGCGTTCAACAAATAATAACTTAACTACATAGTGTTTACACCCGCCTAAATAAACCCTTTCCCAATCTAGTAAATATCCTAACCAGGACTTGAAGGATCGGAAAGCAGAAACTAAAATAATCTCTTAAGCGCTTGTGTAAAACGCCTATTTATTTATTTTGAAAACATTTCGTTAAGATAATCTTCTTTGTAACAAATTTTCAAAGCGTCTTTGTACATATTTTGTTACAATCGTTGGAGCAAGTGACCGTTGGTTGAAGGTTTAGTTTCGTTTAGTTTAACCAGATATTTCTAGAGAAATGGTGTTAAGTAAATTGGATTTTCTTTATTTGCAAAACTGACTGACAGGAACGGATAATCCAGGACAAAACCGATTTCGTATGTATGTTTGCATTGTAAATGGTTGCCTTGCTATCATAACTTTGGTTTAGGTATTTTAAAGTTGATTGGCAATTTGTTTTGGCTGATCTTAGCGGAGGTACCTGAAAATAGAAAAAGGGTGACAATTATTTCAGTTATTCTTCTATTATTATTGTTATTATTTGGTTTACTAGGGTTAAATAAATTGATTGGAATAATATATTTTTTTATATACCGAGAACTTCTTTCAACTCTGAATATATAATAATATTAACATTGCCCTATGTCAAAAGATATCACAAAGACTGCACATAGTGTAGTAATAGAGACGTGTCCGATCACTTCGCACTACATCTGATTTGATTAATTCTGGACAAATGTTCATATTTCGAAGGATCAAGTAGGCGTAGAAAAAGCACTTGTAAATATATTTCCTTTTTAGAGGGAGTTAGCGGTGCATGTTTAGGTAATAGGTCTTTTTTATTTTTATTCATTTTTTCGGTTTTTGGTTGATAACGGGGATCCACGTGTTCCCATTTTCTGAAGAAGTGGAATTAAGTGTTTTATATTATGCTGAAGAAAATCGTATTATATGCTTTACAATGCACAAAAATTTACTGTTTCAAAGTTTTCATTATTTAACCCTTAAAAAAAAAAACAAATACACATCTTACACAGGGACTGGCATAAATATTGCAACATAAGAGATTTTTTTATTGTTTAAATATGGGAAATTTTCTTTGATGAGATAAGTATGTCTAATAGCCTCAAAATTTATTATATTTATTATAAACACTAGTATGGCGGCAGATTTAAAAAGTATTCCAAGAGGCGGCAAAAAGTGAGGTTAGATGACATAATATGCAAAAAGGTTATTTGAAAAAGTTGCTCGGAATTAAATTTTGGAGCTATATGCCAATCTTTGGAAACATACTGAGAAAGAGTTGCAAATCACATTTTTTTTCAAATATTGTTTAAATAATATTACATATTACATATTTCCATTTTCTTCACCCCCGTAAACCCACCCTAAAGGGTTTATCAATGTAAGGATAAAAGTGCGAGGTAAGCAACTGACAGATATCGTAAACTGACAGGTAAAGTTTTGTACTTGTTTATAATTATATTTGTAATTATAAGTTTAGGGTCTACAAGATTGTTAATAGTACACTCCAGGGTAAATAATACGCGCTATAATTGGTTAGCAGAAAATAGACTGACGTCTCGTTTGACATTTGACACATATGACATAGCCGCAGGCTGATTATATCGTAGTTATTTTACAATGGAATATATCGCGGATTATTTAAGTAGTGGTTAAGACGAAGACGTTGCACACTTATTAAGACACGAACGACGCGACGGCCCTACACAGTAAGACCGAGAATTGACAATTTTGAAAAGTGGGATGACTGCGAATGTGTAACTCGTTTTCGGTTAAGGAAAGAAACACTTTTAATAACAGATTCCAATGCCTTCTTTATTTAATTTTAAGAAACAATACTTTCGTAAACTAAAGCATAAGCAATATCACATATTAAATTAAATGAGATCCTGATCCTCATAAATAAAAAGCATAGAAAAAAAAATAAGTCAATTATTATAAGCTTTATGAATTTTAACAAATTAATGTATTTCTGCTATTAACTGTAATAATTAGGAGGAATTTTGCCCAAGAAATTGTTTCTCCTCACACAGGATTCGAACGCACATCCTCCCGTTCACCGGACGAGCGCTTTACCAATTAAGCTAAGAGGAGATATAAGTTCGTGCGTTTAACCGAACATATGTCGATATTAGATCTTGAAAGATCGGCAGCACGGCAATTATGCAAGGATTGCAAGCTTTTTACAGTGAGAAATTAACAAATTAAAGTATTTCTGCTATTAACAGTAATAATTAGGAGGAATTTTTTCCAAGAAAAATGTTTCTCCCCACGCAGGATTCGAACCTACATCCTCCCGTTTACCGGATGAGTGCTTTACCAATTAAGCTAAGAGGAGATGTAAGTACGAGCGTTTAACCGAACATATGTCGATATTAGATCTTGAAAGGCCTGCAGGATGGCAATTATGCAAGGATTGCAAGGTTTTTACAGTGAGAAATTAACAAATTAATGTATATAATTAATGTATATAAGTGATGTATATAATTATTATATACATTAATTATATACATTTGTTAATTTCTCACTGTAAAGAGCTTGCAATCCTTTTATGAATTCTGTGTAATATTTCCAAATATTTGTCTTGCAGTTGCTTAACTTCTTACATTTGTAGGTTATGATCACCGATAATTATGTGTATCATCAAGTAGTTATCTGATGGATATCTACATTACCTTTCAAATAAAGTGCTGAACAAATTTAGCTTCCATATAACCATTATCTAGCAGGTAATTGCATATGCTAAACGGTTTAGATTATTCAATCTTTCTGTTGCTATTCTATCTGTAAGTTAATTTATTTATCTCTGCATTGATAAACCCACCCTTAGTAGTTCAATTAAAGTAAAATCTCTGAATTTGGTTGATACTTGAAGAGTTTTACCAATTTTTGCTTAATTAAAAAGCTAGAACTAAAAACGAGGTTTTCGCTATGAAGTTCACTGCTACAAAGGATTGTATCCAAGAGAAATCTATAAATTTTCCAAATGCACGTATTCTGAACTACATTTGAAATAATACTTTGTTTTTTTTTTTTCGTTTGTTACAGTAAAGTAGAAAACCGTTAGGCCGAAGCCAATTTCAAAACATTTTGAGATGTGGAAGTTTTTAGATAAGAATGTTGATGACAGTTAGTACTTCTGAGATATTTGGATGAGAATACTCGTACAGTGATATGGTGGTTATTGACATCGAAGATATTTTTATTGCCTGTCAAATATAAAGTATGTTTACCTCATATCTAGATAATATGGCCATAAAATTAATTTATTGTAAAATAATGTGTTCAATGAACTATGAAAGGATAATATATATATATATTCCTCTATATGGAGGAGCAAACACAATAAACGTAAGAAATGTTTTGCGAAAGATTTTGTTTGATATATTTATTCGTTTCTACTATTTTGCAAATTACCAACTTCGAAGGCTCTATTGCTGTGCTTTGTTTTATTCGACCATAATTTCGTGATGTATAAATCAGATGAACCGCTAGTTTGCAAGATCGAACGAAAAGTATATGTGTAAGTTACTTACGGACATATGCAGTATATAAGTATAGTATATAACATATGTACATATTTTAAATATGAGTGGTGAATGTGGTCGATGCGATGCCTCCATGCGATTGTCAATTGTTTTATTTATACCATTGAATTTTAAACGCGATAGTATGTCAGGAAGTAGAGGTAATGGTCGTGTGTTGGACACTGAGCTTGGGTTGAAAGCTTTGAATACGCCTTATATATGGATGTTTTTACAAGCGTGAAGCTAAAATCGACTCCTTGAGTATCGTTTTGTTTATCACATCATATTTTCAGATTGTTTATCCTTCTATTGATATACAAGTTTAGTGCATATGTTCTGCAACTTCAGTCTATGTATAATAGAGTTTGCTTGCTTTTTAATACGGGGTATAACCCATAAAAAAGTATTGAAAACATAGATGGAGCAGACGTTTGATGTTTTAGCCACAAATGTATTTCTACAACATATAAAAAAATAAATGAAATATAGAAAGTAGTTTTTCGAGAAAACATCTTTTTGACAACTTTTTTTTCCGCCAAAACAACGATTTTTTAGGGTTGATATTTTGGAGATATATAATAGCCTCATGTCAATACACGGTTAAAGGTATGTACTGTAATGTCACAGGTTGGCACAAAGTCCCGGGATTAAAAAAATAAATTTGAAATATAATACTTTAATTAAATTAGTAAATACAAATTTTTAACATCCTATTGTCATCTATTTTATTAATTTCTAATCATAAGTATGCCTTCTCAACTGTCAGATGGCATTTGGGGTTGAATTTCTGACTGAAACAGGCTAGAGGTCGCGCTAGCATTAAAAAAATCACCACGAATGAATAGTTACCCCCTTTTCATTCTTTAGTACGGCAGGAGGTGCTGTAGGAGGATGTTGCTTAAATGTCCTCTACTCCAATAAAGCGCGTAGTTTAAGTGAAATAGTGTGCATGGGACTCTGGTATATCAGTTATGATCGACTTTGTACGATAAAGACAACATTTAAGTTCAAACACATTAGATTTTTATTTATAAAAGGCTCGAAATGTAAAACCGTGTAAAAATAACATAAATAAGAATATAATTATCTCAGTAAGTTAAATGAGTTCGCTTATTAAATAACAATTACGTTTTTAGTTAGTAATTTCACTTTTTGCAATATAGAGACATTTATCTGTGTAGTTCTATGCTTAAAAGATGGGTAAATCAGAATGTGCAGGAATTAAAAGTGAAAATTACTGGGTATTCGATTCGTGCCGTGAATACATTTTGACTAGTAAAATTAGTACTACCACCTTTTTCCACCAGTGAATGCAAACTGATCGGTGGTCGTTTACAACATTTCTAACCACACAAATTTGCCGAACATATTAAAATGAAATGAATGAATCACCTTTACATTCAATACCGTAGATTTCCAATTTTTCCATTAAAAGGTTATGATCGACCCAATCAAATGCTCTAGTAAGGTCACAAAAGATCCCAGCAGAGCACCGACCAATGTCAATCGCGTTCAAAACCTCATCCAAAGAATAAACTGCGGACACAGTGGAGTAGTTCTTTCTGAAACCGTGTTGGCTGTCAGTAATAGTATTATTTTTATCTAGATGACTTAAAAGTCTGGTAAGCATGGCATATTCAAATATTTAGACAAAAATTTGATGTGATTGAAATTGGTGTATACTTAGCTAGATTTGTACGGGCATTTTTTTATAAATCGGACACACAGCTGAAGTTTTCAAAATTTCCGGGAAAATACCTTTTGAAAAGGAAGATTAATAAGCTTAGTTATTGGTTTCACAAGAAAATCGCTAACAACTCGTTACAGATTACAAGGTATATTATCAGGTGCGGAACTTTTCTTATTTTTTAAATTCATGATCACACTGTACATTTCTGCTTCAAAAAAGAACTTCGATAGTTTAGTAACTGCTCTTGCGTAATCTGTGAATAGGTATTCCTCAATCATAATGCATCACAAACATGTAGGTTTCGTTTCCTCGAACTGTATTATAACAAGGTGTTATATCCAGAAAACACCATGGTATAGTTGGTCTAGTTATCTAAATATATTGTATGTATTTCAAAAATTGTTCTAAAGCTGGTGTTGCTGCTTATTTCAATACCTTTACAGTATCTGGTACATAGAAAAAACGTTTCGTGTAAGTGGAACAACATTTTGTTGCAGATTACAAAATCTAATTTCTTCTAGAAATTTTAAATATTTTAATGAGCCGATTTGATGGATTAGTCTATATACATATACATATAAAAAGTTCTCCAAAAAATGTTGTCAAATTTCCTGGTGACACTGTTTAAATGCAATATAGTCTATCCTCGGTTTAAATTCTTTTTTCTTATTTATTTAGTACATCTGAATATTTTGCTCTTATATTACGGTGTTATCCGATTTGTTATTCTATTAAGACTAAAACTGTTTGAAGTGACCGCATTATTTACAGAATTTTAATGAAAATGAAGAAATTTCGACCACTCATCTTACACGTGTAGGTTATCGACGTCAATCCCATCAAATCATTTACTGCACCATAAGCATCTCATGTGGACGGATAAACACTTTGACGTGACTTGGCGAGCACGGCTCTTATCAGTGTCAATGTATTAATTATGTCCGATTCAATTAACTTTTAATTATCTACTTGACAGATTTAATACATCTACGCTGGCGGTTTAGAATTTAATCGCGCCACCACAATAACAATAATAATAACCTTTTACGGTCGTTTCTCGGAGATATATACGTAACATGTGTAGATGTGTACGTAAACTTGGGTGGGATTATCTTATCGACTCTGTCGCGATATTGGTAAACGCTGACCCGGCACTTAACCTTTGGCGATCTTTTTCTGTGTGGCAGTAATAAAAAAAATATTAATTATCAAAAACTAATTTGTGTTTCCAGTTACAATGAACGAATATTTTTTTTTACCAGACATACAAAATACTAGCGTCATACCTCGTTTTAGACTTATTTTTATGCATGGTTCCATACTTGCACTGTAAGTAAGCGACGGTAGTTTTTGAGTCTTTAAAATATTGTTGCAAAATTGATATTATGTTATATCCTTGAATTATTGTATTACCAAAATTAGTTGTGTGTTTGGATTTGGATATAGTTAAAATTAATAGAATTGGTGTTTTTATACTCACCGGGTTAAAAACCCAAAAAAAAAAAATAGTTGGGAAACAATGATAATAATCCATGGTGTAATAACCGGATTATAATACAAGTTTTTAATATGCTATGATGAAATTATGACAAGAATTACATTATCGGTCAAAAGGTTGCAGATATAGCTTGACAACAATCTCATTACTGATCTAAACTGTAACCTGTACATCCCCATAGAAAAACAAAAAAAAACAATAATAAGCAAGCAGAAGTTTACAATTAATTAATCGTAATTAATTATTTACGTTTTTACGAATACAACTTAACAATAACAAAAAAACAAGAGGAAACAAAAAAATATTGCTGTTAACATCAAACATGATGATATAAATATTCCATCAGTTTTTGTTATAAGCTAACAAGGAGAATCCCCCAAATCTAAGCTCATATTTGGTCCCGGTTTTGTCAGTTGATGACTCAGATTGTGTGCCGCCTAGGAGTCACGTGCTTAAAGGCATTTCTTTAATGTTTCATTACGTCATCTAGTGGGACTGATAGTCCAAGAACTATTCGAGCTAGTTCAATGACTACATTACCAGCTTTATGTTACAGACGTTTGGGGGGGGAGGTTGGCACGTGGCTTCTAGCGGGCGCACAAACTAAACTCTTTTTCACTTAGTAGGTGATTATATGTAAAGCTTGAGATGTGATTAGCGATGAGAGTGGGTTTACACACTCGTAGGAGCGTTGATGACCCCTGGTAGGCAGATACTCAGATCCGTTCCTAGTGAATGAGCCCCATCAGTTCATTGTAATTAGGCTTACAGTTATACTAAAATCATCATTATTTCATTATTTTAGTATTTCATTTTATATCAATGTAGATTCTGGCTGAAAGTTGCCATCATTCGCCGAAACTAGTTCCAGTGTAAATTAAAATTGTTGTAAGGATTAAGAGGATTTTATTCTACTTACCTAACTTCAATATACCTTACAATATGGACCAATTTCTAATAACCATTAATTCCGTAATGCGCAAGTTTGTGTAGAAGTATTTAATGATTGACAAGATCAAAGGCTTTCGATAAATCAACGAACGTTTCCAAACCGTGTAGATTACTATATATAGTATTCAGGCAATTAAAAATAGCGGTGTTCGTAGATTTATTTCAAATTTCAAATTCAAATTGTTTATTTCTGTTTTAAATGTAAACACAAAGAAAAAAAGTATACATAATAACAAGAAACAGGCGTCACTTAGAAAAAAAGATATAATTGATACATATTACATTGTATAATTCATATATTCCTGGACAGTGTATGGCTCCAACCCACAAAGCAAATTGAATACTTCATGTTTAAATTTGTTTATACATTTTTCTTCCTTTATTTTGCTTGGCAACTTATTAAAGAATGTTATACTATTGTAAGTTATTGCTTTTTGGGTTAATTTATAGTATGGTACATTATAATCATTTTTAAATTTTGTATTATAAATGTGATTTTTCTCATTTTCTTCAAAAAGGTGTTTGAATTTAAATGTGAAAACGAAGCACTCGTAGATATAGAGTCCATACACTATCAGGAGATTATTTTTCCTAAAAAGGGTTCTCAGTGAGGCATTTGCTTTAAGACCCAGCAGTACTCTTACGGTCCGTTTTTGTAGTAGAAAAATCTTATTGATTTCGTTTGAATTTCCCCGTATTAGAATCCCATAGCGTATAATTGATAGTATGGTAGCATGATACACAACTTTCATTGTCGCGAAATTGACTACAGGACTTTTTTTCACTCACACAGTAATGTTATGTGTTCCGTCCACTTCAGCGTATCGTCCACAACTAGGCCTAGTACCTTGCAATGTTTATCTAATTCTATTTTTTCATTATCTAAATGTATATTATTAGGCGTTTCCGTGCTTTCATTAATTTTAAAAAGTACGCATTTTGTTTTTGCTGAATTTAATATTAGCTGATTGCTTTCAAACCATTCTTTTAGGTTTCGTAGTAGTTATGAACCTGTTTCTTTTAATTTTATGAAATTTATTTCTTTGATTACAATATTTGTGTCATCCGCAAAACTAATGATTTTCTGGTTATTGTTTTGATTGATTAATTAGAAATAGATCGTTTAAAAATATAATAAACAGAAGTGGGCCGAGCACACTACCTTGGACACGCCGATGTTAGTGGTCGTAATGTTGGAATATATATCTTCATTTACTATAGGCAGTTTTACTATTTGCTGGCGGTTTGTGAGGTAAGACTTAAACCAATCATACCAATCATTAGGGCAGAAACCTTGCTGATGTACTGATAGGTAATTAAAAGGTTTGAAATAATTCATTAGTTTGTTATTTATAAGAGATTCATAAACTTTTGCAAATACAGACACTAAACCGATAGGTTGATAATTTTTTGTCATTTTGGTCCTCAGCCTTGAAAATAGGTTTCATTAAAGCTATTTTGAACTTAAAAGGAAAAACAACTTTTTCAAAAGAAAAGTTTACAAGGTAAGTCAAAACTTTTACGATAAATGGTGAACAGTATTTAACAATAAATGCAGCGTTCATATTTTTAATAACCGTAGTGATGTCTTCTTCAATCACAGGTGTGATGAAAAGCGAATGGTTGACAGTGGTTGACGATTTTGAGTACTTATCAATTACATCCCAATCAATTTTATTCTCTTTAAAAAAATTATTGCAAGATAACATTAAGAGGGCAAATAAATAAAATGGTTGTTAAATTTGTTACAAAGTTCGGTTTCATAAAAAACTATATTAGGTAAGGTACTTATTATTCCACTTTATTACTGATATTAGTGTTCTTTCTTTATTATTGACCGTACCGCTCTAGATTTAATACATAAGATCGAAAAGCATGAGTTGCATTCGTTAAATTTCGCGCTTCCTTTCCAAAACTGCAGCCAAATCCAAGATCGTGAATGAACTTTGTGTTGTTCCCAACACTGCATTGAATATTATTGAAACTTGTTGAACCTGTGGTGTGAAAATGACACACTCTGTACAAACAGATGTGGAGACACATTATAATTAATTTAATAAACCTGTCTAGAAATTTATTATATATAATTTGAAGCATATTTATGGCCGAAGTCACCTAAAAAAGAAAGTTGGTACCTAATAGGTTCCACGAAACTTCAAAATAAATAAATGTTAAAGGAAATTATTATAATTATAGTGGGTAACGCATAGCCCCAACAAACCGTCATCAAGCAGCGACGACATTAAACTACGTAATATACGGGGCAGTAGAAAAACTTTAATTAGAAAGAATTAATTATCGTACACACAGACCCACATACAAGTGGGCATATCTCGGCGGGAATAATCAAATATTTTATACACGAAAAGGTTGACATCCCGTTACCATCGGCATCCAGGGGGGAGGAGAAAAGGAGAAACAGCAATTCAGTTAAAATATTTTAATTGGCGTGTTAGAAAACCCCGGTAGCCTTGCTTTAATTGGTACTACGCCATTATGTTAACTAAATGAAATAATTAACATTAACATTTCTCGTCGTCGGGCAACTGGTTATTTGTCGTTTAAATTTCGTGTAGCGTCGATCCGCCGACCTCTTCTCAGTTTCTTTCGCCTTTGTTTCTCCGTATTGGTTTGTTTTTGAAGACGGTGAAATAAAACCAACGATCGCATCTGTATAACGATCGCCGCCAGATTAGCTTCGGCTAATTGAAAGAAAAACTAAAATATTTTAATAAATGCGTCGGGTCTTACGCAACTATATAGCGTTTTGTTGTTACTTACCGCTAATTCAGATTGTACTTGCTTGCAGGAAGAAATTAGTTTCTTTCGTGTGTGCCCGACCACTTAATTATAAACAGAGATTAGTTTTTCATCAACTGTGATGAGAGGACTTTTGCATGACTTGGTTACCAA
>RXPK01003220.1:0-84050 GCA_004143645.1 Protaetia brevitarsis
CTTAAACAAGAATAAGCAACCGTCTCAAACCTAAAACCAAAGAAACTTTATTTAAATTCATCAAATGCATAAAGATACAAAAGACAATTATTGTTTTCAGCGATTCAGGTTGACTACATCATGTGTTCGACATCGTAGCCACGTGGTTTATCACGACGAAGTGGAATTAGAATTCTGAAGAGTTCACCTTCATCTACAGTTTCAATTGAACAATTCCCAGCTCTATCAAGGAATCTGACTGCGTCAAGGGGATTTCGCTCGTTTGGCTACTATTGGAACAAACAGCGTGTGATACCAAACTATTGACGAAACTCAATCAATGCCGTTGCTACAAGTTTGTTACCTCACCATCATTGCCACTTAGAGATACATCGTTGGTAAGCGTATAATCAAAAACAATTTCTTTCTAAACTGCTTCAACTGCTTCCCACACACAGGAATGGAAAACACAATCGATACCAATCGATTATAATATTGTTAGTTGCTCCACGTGTTTGCTGTGGCGATATTTTCAGCGCTGCTATTGATATTCCATTGGATATTTCATCAGAACTGCATAAGATGAAATCGCTGTTTGTTGTTCTATTATTGGAGCTATGACTGTTTTCATCTTAGTTCGACGAATAATATTAAAAATTGTTTTTTTACATATTTTGTTAGCAGTAAATCGAAAAGCATGGAACGTCAAGAACAAAGCGATTGAGGTTTCTTTTGAGGAAAATGGTGGAATATGTCAAATGACACAAGGGATTATGAACTAGAAATAACTCCCAGCCTCATTTAATATTTTTTGGGCTGTCCTGTTAAAGCTCCAATAAATTAAAAAAAAAATAAGATGTAACATACTTTAACACTAAATTCACTTATGTGAAACACCTAATACACTGCGTAGGCTTTCAGGCGTTGTAACTATAATACAGCTCTTGCGGGCTTCGCCGTGTTTCAAAACTTTCGCTCGACGGTTTCGCTGTTCACTGACAGCTTCTTCAGGATACTGAACTGATTCTCCATGTCGGCATTCTTCTTCTTGGTCGACCGTGACGGTTCGTAGTAGGCTCTTCCACGTGTAACCTACAGACATTTTAGTAAGTTTCGACATTATATCGCTATTTACTAACATACCCACCGAGGACGCACTGGCCTTACTTCCAGAACTTGGACTGCAAGAAGACATCATTGAATTAGTGAAACTGTGCTTATCCACGACGTACTTTTTGTATGAAGGAAAATACTACGAGCAGAAGAACGGAACAGCAATGGGAAGCCCTTTATCACCAGTAATAGCCAACTTGTTTATGGAAGCATTTGAAGAAAGCAGCCCTAAGTTTCCAGCGATATGAAACCAAATGTTGGCTGCGATATGTCGACGATACTTTTGTAATATGGCAACACGGAGAAGAAAAACTACAGCAGTTCTGGAACACATAAACTCACAGCACTCAGCCATCAAGTTTACCATGGAGAAAGAAACAAAATGGAAATCTCCCTTTCCTGGATGTTATGGTTAAGAAAACAAAAGAGGGAATGCTACAGCACGCAGTATTTAGAAAGAAGACGCACACCGATAGTATCTGCATGCAAGATCTCACCATATCCGATGCAGAAAAGACATTAATACAAACATTGCATTCCAGAGCCGAAACCATCAGTGACGAACAACATCTACAGTGAAAAGATACATTTGGAGAAGCACTAAAGAAGAATGGTTACACTGACATCGACATAAGGAGAGCCACTAAGAAGAAGACGACACTGGAGACAACTACAGAACCACGAAGAGGGGATGGCGTGTTTACCTTACATAGCAAGGAGGTCACCGAAAAAGTGTGCCGAATTTGAAGAAACGTAAACGTACAAGTACGCTTCGGGACTGCAACGTCGATCCAGCAGTATCTACCGACCGCAAAGGATAAGATACCAAGGGCGCACAGAAGGTATCTACAAGATAACATATGCCAATGCGGGCAGTGCTACATCGGACAAACAAGAAGAGCCATCGACATAAGAATAAAAGAACACGAGAGGGACGCAAGATTAAGAAGGACCGAGCAATCAGCGGTGGCAGAACACATTTACGACACCGGACCAAAATGGATTTTCAAGAATGTAAAAGTAATAACTACCACCAAGAACTTCGGGAAAAGACTCATCAGGGAAGCCATAGAAATAGAGAAGAATAAAACCGTTAACAGAGAAGAAGGGTATCACCTTAGCAACACGTGGAAGAGCCTACTACGAACCGTCACGGTCAATGGAGCGGAAACTACACGGTTGGATGCACCTGGGGCGTATATAAGAAGAATGTCGGACCATGGAGAATCAATTCAGTTATCCTGAAGAAGCTGTCAGTATGAACAGCGAAACGTCGAGCGAAAGTTTTGACCCTGTATATAATTTAATAATTTAAACAGTTTAAATATAGAAAATTTCATTGGGATTGTAACTGTCTATTATAAAATCTGTGCATGCTTGCATATTCTATATGTTAAATCTAAAATATTATTTATAACTAACATGATAAATCATTTTGAACGGTATAATTTTCATTAATAAAACACAGCAATGGTAAATTAATTGCGTTGTTATTTGAGCGTTTCAGGCTTTTCATGCGCAATATGCAGGTGTATGTTCTATTCTAAATAAATTCAACGTTTCAGGATTCATATCTATATATCAATACATTGCTTCAAATTTTCTTCTTAACCAGCGTTTCCACCCAATTAAATATTTTACTGATTATATATTCAGATTTCCTCAAATTTAAAAACAGCAGGAATGTCAGACCAACGTCCATATGCATAGTAACTGGTAAGTTTTCAATTCTGCAAACATATTGGAACAATTTGTATATACACCTATGTATTTTCAGGGGCACCAATTATTATAATACTCGGCAACTACATCAGCCACGTTTCTATGAATTTGAAACTTTATTCTTGGTGGTTAATCGTTGGCAGTGCGTCCTTTTATCTATTCGCAATTTGCTGTCTGATTTTATCAATTCTATACACGACTCTGTATTGCATCATCGTTAAATGTATAAGATCGAAGAAATCTATTAACGTTTCTAAAGACAGGTAAGGTATTTATTTCAAATTTCAATTTATTTATGAATCTTCAAGAATACCGTACCCATAAACATTTACATTTGCCAAACTACCACGTAGGAAAATATTTGCTATTATATTTAATTTAAAACTGATTTCAGGATAATTCTATTAAGGAAAAGCTTTTACATATTCCACGCCCTCATTTTGTCATAATCACCAGCGTCCTATACATTAACGTAATAGAAAATATCATGTGTCATTTCGTGTTTAGCGTAACCGCGATGTGTCTGGTAAGTCTTTCCTTGAAACGGTGGAAACGCCATTCAACAATGTTTTTTTTTTTTTCTTTTGTATTGTAGGGGATCGTCCTTCTGTTTTGTTACGCCCTGAAAGTGGATGACGTTATAGAGCAATATTTCTTGAAAAGGATTACCCTAAAGAAAAACGGTGATTCTAAAAAGGGATCCATTACCTGTATGTGCTGTCTATAGCCGTTGTATTTCTTTAAATCTCTAAATTTTAGCTTTATTTTAAAATTGCAATTTTGTATGGCGCATTTTGCGTAAGTTTTATTTCATGTATTATTTAGTTTTTTTTTTCGCATTGCTAATATTATCCATTCCACACTGTTGCCACAATAAGTCTAGAAAACAACTTTGACATTTTGTTTGGGAAGTCAATTAATACAAAATATGAATATATATAACACCTATCTTTTTTTATTTACAGAACTATAAAAAATTTCAATTTTTAATAAACTAGAGACAATTATTATAGCACAAATTTAAACAGAAATATCTAGAAAAATAATTCACAAAAAGATAATCATTTATATAAGAAAATACTGCCTGTAATTGTTATTTAAAATATCCTTTTTCAATTCTAAACTAAACTAAAGTTAGGTCCATACAAAATGAACTTTTGTCTTTTGACTAATGTGAATATTTGTTGGCATAACCCTTATTCAATATCCTATTATTATATCCTAGTGAACAAAATCGTTTCAACTTAAAAACTTTAAGCGTAACGTACGGAAATGTTTTTGTTTACCGTACAGAACATGGGACATGTCCGCCCTCAGCAAGGTCTGTATATACAAGGTTACCTCGTAACTTTATTCAGCCAATCAAGAAAAAGAGCGCGAACGCGACATCATGTATGCTGTTTTTAATAAATAAGACATTAAATTAGAAACTAAGAAAAAGTAAAAC
Organism: Protaetia brevitarsis; assembly: GCA_004143645.1. Taxonomy (NCBI): domain Eukaryota; kingdom Metazoa; phylum Arthropoda; class Insecta; order Coleoptera; family Scarabaeidae; genus Protaetia; species Protaetia brevitarsis. The sequence continues at coordinate 4,262 of RXPK01003220.1, forward strand.
AAAATGGTAAAATGATAACGATTGTATACGTATTATCAAACTAAATATTTATTCTTCCTAATAAAAAAAGCATTTTCTTCTTATTATATAACGGGCTGTAGATAACTATATCAGAACAGACATCTTGGAGCGGGTGCCATGGCACCCCTGTCAGCACGCCTATCAAACAGGCAAATCCACTGAGACTGCATTAGTGGAGCTGACGGACCAAATCCAAGATGCCCTGACGAATAAAGAAACCGTAGTGTGCGCCTTTCTAGATATAGAGGGTGCTTTTGACAACACTCCACACGAGTCTGTCAAAAAAGCATTATTAATAGGGGGGTAGACGGTGTGACTTCTAGATGGATGTCGCAACTACTGTTTACCAGGTCGGTGGAGGCGGAGGTGGGACATAAGACCATCTCGGTTAATACGACCAGATGATGCCCACAGGGGGAGTTACATCCCACTTATGTGGAGCCTATAGTAGACGAACTCTTATGCGGACTGACGGATCTAGGCATATCTTGTCAAGGGTATGCTGATGATATTGTCATATACGCAAGAGGCAAATTTGAGAATACCCTCTGTGACATAGTTCAAAGAGGCTTGAACTTCACGAGAAGATGGTGTCAATTCGATGGGACTCAATGTCAAACCCACTAAGACAACCCTAGTAGCATTTACCAGGAAAAGAAATCCAATCTTAGAACCATAAAACTGGATGGGCAAAATATAGAATGGAGAGCAGAAGTTAAATATCTAGGCCTTACCCTAGACAATAAACTTCTATGGAACAAACACGAATTTGAAGTAACCAACAAGGCCAAAAGAGCTCTGATGGTGTGCAGAAACTTTGCAGGGAAAAATTGGGGATGCAACCCAAAAATACTGCTTTGGATGTATACAGCGATAGTGAGAACCGATCATCACCTATGCATCAGTAGCATGGAGCAAAAGAACTAATCTGGCCACGCGCGAGAACGAAGCTCTCGAAAGTGCAAAGATTAGCATGTGTATGCATAACGGGGCTATGAGAACCTGCCCAACAGCAGCTATTGAAGTAGTATTGGATCTTGCCCCATCCACATAGTAGTAGAGGGTGTGGCGAAAAGAACCGCACTAAGAATGGTCAAGGAAGGAATGATTAGGCATAGGCCTCAATCTCCTGACGGTGATCAAACCTGGGATATGCCCCGGATGATATGTTAAAAAAATTTAGCTTTGTGAAAGAATTCACCAAAAGCTAAGTAACAGGAGCGAGTGGATCATAACACCATCTTGAACTTGAATAGAAATGCCATCAAATGGTACACTGATGGCTCCCAAACGGCAGAAGGAACTGAATAGGAATATATGGCCTAGAACTACATATTTCGAAAGCTTGGGAAAATACTCAAGTATATTCAGGCGGAAATACACGCTATTGAAGATGTGTTCAGTTCATTATGGAAAGGAACTATAGGAAGTAGGAGATTATCATCGTGTCTGATAGTCAAGCAGCCTCAAGGCGCTGAACTCATATGAAATCAGCTCCAAGATGGTCTGGGAATGCCTAGGAAACTAAATGAGCTGTGCAAAAGAAATAAAGTAACCCTCCTGTGGGTTCCGGGTCACACAGGAGTGGAAGGAAGCGAAATAACGGATAACCTCGCAAAAAAGGGGCTGGAATGCCTTTCGTAGGGCTGAACCTTTTGCAGGTTAAGTAGCAGTACAATACTGAAGAAACTAAAAATGGAAATTGAGCAGAGAAAGTCCAGTTACTGGGAAAATCTCCAGGGAATGAGGCAAAGTAAAATTCTTCTGGGAACTTATAACCAGAAGAGGTTTACAGAATGCATCAACCTGAGTAAGAACAATGTTCGCATATTAACAGGAATACTTTCAGGCCATTGTACACTGAAAGGACACCTGAGTAAGCTTGATTGGAAAAAGATCCTGAATGCAGATTTTGTGGGGAACAGGATGAAACATCCATCCACCTCCTCTCAAACTGCGTAGCACTGTGCAACCCGAGGGCATTGTACCTGGGTGCGTGTGAAATCGAAGAGGGAGACTTACTTAGACTGGGGCCCTCTGACATCCTACATTTTTTAAAAGGAATAGGATTGGAAGGCCAGCTGTAAAGCAGCAAGAATAGGGGACACAATAGATCTTTTAGGTCGCAGTGTAACACCACCCTTCTATTACATACATACATACATATTATATAATCATAAACATAAGTAAATTAAGCTAACAAAATAGGTAACATTCGTTTAAAAACAGAAAACAAAAAATTTAGAAATACAGATTTATGTAATTTTTTTTTTTTTTCTTGGCAAATTTGCATCCTTCAGATTTAACTTCTCTCTTTTCAGTAATTTTTTTTTGTTTGTTTTAACTTTGAATATTTATTTTTTTAAAAAAAAATCTCAATTTAGAAAAATTTTCAATTAATATTTTGTCAACAGGAACGTGTCTTACAATATACTTTCAAGTTCTTTTTATTCTAACAGAATACCACATTACTAACCTTTTAATGTAAACAAACACGAGAATGATCGCGAGGCGCGTCACCATAGCGTCATCGTGTATCCACCCTCTCCTTTCCCCGGGCCTCACCTACAACTTACGAGATAACCTTATGTATATGGACCTTGCGCTTTCAGAAGCGTCTCAAAAGAAACGTTGCATTTGAGTACATTCCAGAAACATAACTGTAAACATTTCAAATCGTAACCCCATTTTGATTAGTGCTGAACTAGTGCTGCGCTAATCAAAATGGAGTTACGATACCTTACCCCTATGGTGCGAAATGATCCATTTGAAATGTTTACAGTTATGTTACTGGAATGTACTCAAATGCAATGCTGAACTAGTGCTGCACTAGGTCAGCACTAGTTCAGAAGAACCAACCTTTTACCTCCGTGGTACAGATTTCTAAACAGCATTACGTATAGATTTCCTAAACGTTACAAATATTTAAAAAAAAAACGTCGCATATAAGTTATAAATAGGTATATGTTGCAAATTTTCGCCTAAGAATTTTTTTGTTATGTTTCATTTACATTTCTTGTTTGCTGGGTTGCCAAGAAATATTTAAAGAAAACCGTTTCATATAAGTTACAAATGTATGTTGCAAATTTTACGCCTAAGAATTTTTTTGCTATGTTTTATAGAAGTCTCTTGTTTAGTGGGATGATTCTTCATAAAAGAAAAAAGAAACACTATTTGAAATTTTGCTATTTCCCTACCGGCTAAACATATCTGAATGCATTCAGCTCTGATGCTAATTCAGTTAAATGTTTGTCACATATCCTTTTTTTCCGTCCCATTTTTGGGATGCCAGAAACATCATCATGACTTACACAATATCTTTGGTTATGTGAATCAATAAGCGAACCTTTTTTCTGGGTTGTTGAAAAATACGGTGTTTTCAACAACTCAGAAAAATTGGTTGTAAGCCTTGTGAGAATGTTTTTTTTTTTTCCAATTATGTTGTTCAGTTTAGGCTACCACGTATTTACGCATGCAATAATTATATTGATCAAATAATAAAATTTAAGTCTGTTTTAGTGCAGTAATTAAAAAAAGATCCTATCTAAGTTTATATAATATTTTTTCATTCATTTAAATTAACAAAATGTCCCAGTTTTTACACCTATTATAAAAATCACATTTCAAAATAATTTGAAATATTGTGGGTAATAAAATCATTTAATTTACGATTAAAAATTCTTATAAAAATGTGTAACATGGTTTTTTTCATTATTAACAGTTTATTGGAACAGTGCCAGTGATACAATTGTAGTTTGTAGGCATTCATCATGTAGCCATTCAGGAAATTTATAATGTGTGACAGCCCTTATTCGTCAAAGTAGTTGGGCAGAAAATAGTGGTGTAGCTAAAGTTATCAGCACCTGGGGACAACGGAAGATTTTGTGCCATCTTCTGTTTTTCAAAATGCAATGGAAATATAATAGACACAAGTTACTATGTGACAGACAGTGACAGACCAACACCCCACAATCTCTTATATCATCTCACAAATAACTTTTACTGCCTTAAATATAACAGAGAGTGACAAATCTCTTATAAGTTATAATGAGTTTATTGCACATGTTCATAAGCATTCATCGTAAATTAAATGGCGAATCTCTCATAATAATACCATGTGATTCAAAATGATTGTCGTAAGAAAAAAACTGTTTTCCGGAAAAATTTATCTATACTTATTACCAATTTAATGAGCGAAGTTAGCTACGTACAAATTTCATACATTAAATGAATTTTCTGACATTTAGGCGACATTGGCGCGCGTGTTGTTTAGTATCTTTCGATTATTATCTTATAATTTTTTTTCAAATCGTTTATATTTACATCTAATATCACCAACAATAGTATTTCTGAATACTGTAAGACAATAAGGGAATTTATCTGTGGTAATAGCTCAACAAACAGGTGAAAAATCAATATTAACATTAAGTGAAATAGTTTATTACATTTAATAATTTTATAGGCTTGTCATACACTTCAGCGCAATGAGCTGTCAAAAGAAAGTTACATTTTCATCCCTATAAAGTTTTTACGGTACAGGAATTATTACCATTAGATCACGATAGGCGATTGGAATATTGTCATTGGTTTAATAATAATTTAAGGGGCGATGCTTGCTAAACAAACCTTTTTCTCGGATGCAGCCTGGTTTTATCTAACAGGCTATATCAATTCACAAAACTATCGTATCTGGTCTGCAGAAAATCCACACGAATTTCGAGAAACGCAATTGCATCCCGTACAAGTTGGAGTTTGGTTAGCTATGTCCAGGCAACGAATAATAGGGCCAATTGTCTTCCAGGAAACTGTAACAGCCCAACGTTACCAACAGATGTTGGAATTATTTATTGCAGAGTTACAAGAAAATGAGCTTGATATAGGTTATTTTCAGCACGATAATGCTCCAGCATATACTGCTCGACAAACCTGCCAATATCTTCAACAATTTTTTGCTGACAGGTTCGTTAGAGCACAAAGATGGCCACCAAGATCGCCTGATCTAACCCCATTAGATTACTTCATGTTCGGCTATCTAAAAAATAGGATCTATAGAAACCGCATGCATACCATAGAAAAACTGAGAGATGCAATTTTGTCACTTAACAATTATACTAATTGTATGTTATAATTTAAAGTAATAAATAAATTTAGTTAAACACCAGTTAGTACTGAATTGTAAAATCATAATTTAGTAAAGTTAAATTAATTACATTTCATTTTTACAAGCAGAAACACCAATCCATAGTCGTTTATATAATGCGAGTTCAAATATAGGTTACGTTTTCCTTATTTATGACAGATCCGTTTACTTTCTTATGTTCCAACACTGACTTAGTTCAAATCTTCATTACAAACACGCGGCGTATACCTACACCCTGTTACTACCTATAGGAGCGGAATTGACAATCATTTTGAATCTCTGCGTATATCAGATTTGGTCTTCTTTCCACATAAATTTGAAACATAATTCTCGACGCAGTGCTAAATAACGAAAAAACAATATTTTCCACAATTTTTTTTTATCTATTTCCAGTAAATTACATTCCAAATACATCGAGAGCGCTTCAAGACGATTCGACCATCGACACATCCCAAAATGGCGATCAGCAGCTCAAACGGCAATCGGGCAGTCCCAAACACGCTACGATAAATAAACAAAAACAATTGAGAGCGACCATCAAAACGCCAGATATCCTAAACACCGAGAGCTGTGTGAATCTTGACTTGGTGCCGCCCAGTGTAGAAGAATGCAAACACAACGGACCCGTTGTGTCTCCTAGTCCACTTAAAGAAGAACGTCCAGTACAAAGAAACAATCAGGAAGTTATACACGCTGTTAACTCAAATCCACATATTAGTAATAGGGACTCAAAGACGAAATAATATAAGTGCAAACCCCGAGCTTCTTCCTCAATGTTCGAAAGTGTGTGTTCAAGAAGTGAAGGACTGTGCGCCGTCATCCTCTGAATCTGCGATTCCGAGCGTTGCCGCACTGCAAACGGTGTGCACTGAAAATTTGGATTCTGTGATGTGTAGCATAAGTAATGATCTAGATTTTCTACTTAACAGGACTTGCGATTTTAAAAGCAGTTAGAATTAATATGAACACTTACTTAAGATGCTATTTTTGTACAATTCTGGGTATACACTGTGGTATATCTTATATGAAAATCATTTTTTAATGTGTACAATGTATGATTTCTATTTTAACATATTTTGTATTGAAAATAATAAATATGAAAATTTTAATATTGAAATTTGGGTTTTATTTTTAAGGGTAAAAATTTAAAAAAAAATGATAAATATTTTTTAAAAAGCTAAAAAATACATAAAAAAACGGAAAAGTGTAAAAAGTTTAGAAAACAAAATTAAAAAAAACATAAAAAAAGGGGGAAATGTTAAGGAAGGTTAAAAAAATGCTAAAATCGTTGAAAAATCACCAAAAAATAAACAATTTATATATGTGTAGCATGTACGTCAAGTTGCTAAAAAGAGATAAAAACCTTGGAAAAAATAAAGTAAGGAATTTGAAAAAAAAGCCAGAAAACTTAAAAAACTAGGCAACCAAAAAAAACGTAAAAAATTGGGGAAACATGTTAAAAACTGTTAAATTGCTAAAAATAAATTAAAGTGTACGCAACAGTTGTAAAAAAGTTAAAAATTTTGAAAAAGGGACAAGTTTGAAAAAAAATTCAAGAAATTTGAAAACAATATTTTTTTTAAATTGCCTGCAAAAAAAAACTAAAAAAAAACATGTTGGAAAAAAATGAAATGTAAGACAAGAAGTGGGAAAACTAAAAACTTTTAAAAAATTAAATATTTAAAAAAAAAACATTAAAAAATCAGAAATCAGAAATAATGTTAAAAACAATATAAAAAATATAAATAAAAATTTTTTTTAGAAAGTTGGAAAGGTTAAAAGAGATATTGAGAAAAATATTTAAAAAAATATCGACAAGAAAGATAAAGTGAAGAATGAGGAAGGAAAATGATGAATGAAAAAAAAATAAGAAATTTGAAAAAAATATTTTTTTAAATTGCGTGCAAAAAAAAAACTAAAAAAAACATGTTGGAAAAAAATGAATGTAAGAAAAGAAGTGGGAATACTAAAAACTTTTATAAAATTAAATATTTAAAAAAAAACATCAAAAAACCAGAAATAATGTTAAATACAATATAAAAATATATATAAAAAAAGTGTTTAGAAAGTTGAAAAGGTTTAGAAAGAGATATTGAGAAAAATATTTAAAAAAATATCAACAAGGAAGATAAAGTGAAGAATGAGGAAGGGAAATGATGAATGAAAAACAAAGAAGTTTGAAATAGTAAAAAGTGATGAATTAAAAATTTGAAAAATTTTAAATAATGGATCCCGAATTATAGGTTATAAGACCGGAAATATAAATTATAAAACATGTTTTCGACCACTATCTTGAAATAAAGAGTAGATGTAATAATATTAAATTAAGCAAAAATTGTATGAATTTAAACACAAGAAAACGCTATACAAAAACGAACAACTAATTGCTGAAGTTGAAAAAGAAAAAAACCATCATTGAACGGAAACCTAGAATTTAAATTTTAGTTCAATGATGCCAAAGAAAAATATGTAACATTAGCTCTTTGTGCCCTCTCTATTTAGGTAGTGCAACTATCCTACAATCTATAACAATCTTCTAGTTTCACCCAAGTTGCAAACCGAGACTCAAAGGGTAGGTTCCAAAACAAATAATCAGAAAACTGTTTAGCCACCGTGAAAAGCAGAGCAAATTCTCTTACCTTCGTACTGCTCTACTTATATACATGTATAATATAGTGGAAAGAAATATGCTAATGCACATACGGCCAAATGGCCAATGAACTGTTCCACTGGCGAGATATAGATGGCACCACTAGCATTTTCTATTGAATATTTGTAATGATACTATAATTATGTTATAGATCCCTTTTTCAATTCTACTTTTACTTGAAGAATATCTGAAACTTATTAGAACACAATTCATAATTCCACAAAAAGGAAAACTTACTCGAAAACCAGCAAAATACCTTATAATAATGCCAGTTATTTACAGTTAACGAATTCAGTAATACCGTAAAATATGCTCAATAAAACCAGTTGAATTGAATTAAACAAGAATTTAGTTCAATACTTACTTTCGGAAATATATAAAATAAAATTACGATTATTCGGATTTTTCCTTTTTAATTAGAAGCGTTGAAAATAATAGTTACCTTTAACGAGAGGCATCTATTGGGTAATAGCCCAGTGGCATATATTGTAATAGAAATTGAGTGTACACATATTATAGATTCCTTTTTTAATTTACTTTGATTCAATATGTTTTTTGTAGGTTTGCAATCAACGAAAAACATCTATTGGGTAATAGCTCAATGGTGTATGTTGTTCTATAAACTTACCATGCATATGTTATAGATCCCTTCTCAATTCTAACTACTTTTGTTTGAGGAGTTTCTGAAAATTATGTGGACACAATTCAGCAATTCCGCAAAAAAGAAAACTTATCCGAGATTAGAAAACCAGAAAAATATAATCTTATAATAATGCCAGTTATATACAGTCAACGAATTCTGTAAGACCGCAAAAAAAAAATAATTAAATATAATTCAGTAAAACCAGTTGAATTAATAAAATAATTAAACAAGAAGTGTTTACTTTCTGAAATATATAACATAAAATTACAATTATTTGGATTTTTTTCTTTTTAGTCAGAAACATTAAACATGAAAGTTACCTTTAACGAGAGTCATCTATTGGATAATAGCCCAATGGCCTACATTGTAGTAGAAATTGAGTGTAGATATGTTACAGATCCCTTTTTAACTCACTTTCATGTGATGAATTTTTGATTGCTTCAACATAATAGCAAATACAATTTCTATATTATATTATATTTGGTACTAACTTAGTATTAAATTTAATCTTAAAAAGTTAAGTTAGAGATAATACATAATTCCGTTCATACAAGTTCGTATTTGCGTTATATGAACGGAATTATGTATAACTTAATTTAACTTTTTAAGCCAAAATTTGCTAAGTTAGTACTAACACTTTCTGTCTGAACCAACTATTATTTTGATTCTATAAATTATAACTTTTGTAACTTTACGACTAACGAGAGACATCTATTGGGCAATAGCCCAGTGGCCTATATTGTAGTAGAAATTAAATGTAAACATGCTACAGATCCCTTTTTAATACATTGGCATTTGATTGCTTCAATATAATTTAGTAAAATTGCGCGCGAATTCAGAAAACTTATTCGAGATAAAAAATACGGCAATACTTTATAATGACACCAGTTATTAATAATCAACTAACTTGCTAGTTATAACTGAATTAAAGGGTTTATTGTAAAAATATGATAGGCTCGCCAAAAACACTTCAAATTTAAATTGAATAATAGTCAGTTTTATGCATTTTTTCTAAAGCTTAATAACTCATTTTTTTTGTTTGTGACATGTCACGTTATTACAATAAGCCCCTAAATTGTTAAAATATTGAATGAGATTGAGTGTTTAAAGACAATAAAAATTTCTATCTATCAACGAAAAGATATACTGAGTGTTCTATTTAAAATAACAAGGCTACACACGAATAAAATTCACAAAATTTGCCCTAGGTACTTGAACAGCCTGCAGATTACTGGATAACGTTGAATATTGCATTCAATCAGCTGAAGAATCTGTTAATTACGGTGTTCATTTCACTTCTCTAAATTAATTCGTTTTCGAGATACTAGACTTTTCTTGCAACATTGCATTCAAACTAATTAAAATATCTCTTAAACTATAAAAATTAGGTATAAGGAACCTTAAACAAAATTGATCTAGTTTTTAGTGTACACTTCAAAAATGCCATAAAAACAGGATGTTTCATTAAGAAAAATAACTTTGATGCACTGCTAAATTTTGGAGCACCCTGTAAATTGCATGTTTTGTTTAAATTATACATTTAATCTACCTACATATGTCCTAATATACAACATTTGAAAAATTGTTACCATTTGACTACCAGAGACCACGGCGTTATACCTAGCTGTTACACCCTGTATATTGGACATCGAACGTCATTAATAGAACTTACTAGAATAAATACACCAAATAATAATAAATAAATAAATAAATACAGTGCTGATAATATTTATCCCTGTATTTCAAGATATAACATAATCTAATAATTAAAGATGACATCTGCGTTTATAAATTTGGTAATATTGCACAAATGTCATTAATAACTCCACGTTATCTTAAGATAAAGGGGATATAGCCAAAATACTTATTATAAATTTAGGTATAAGCGATGACTTTTCAATCATTGACGGATTCATCGAAGGAACATAGATTCTTGTATATCTCAAATTTGGAGGCCGGAAAGAACTTCAGTAAGACCGACCATTGGTCGTATCTCAGAAATAAAATCGTAGCGACGGAATTCGCACGAAAGTGTGAGTATGGGCGTTTTGGAAACAGTCTTGTATCTGAAGAAAAAATTACATTAATAAATTTAGCATATCATTCTAAATCCTTATGGATGAAGGACTTACCAAGCCGAAACAATCTAATTCTTGTAATGTGTCCACATGGACCTCTTCTGTAGATGTTACCGAATACACGTCCACGATTCCTTTGTGTATGAAGTATATGGTATCGTTAATATCTTCCTGATGGCATATAATGTCGCCCATGAAAAATTTTTGCACTTTCAATTTTCGAATTAAGGTTCTGAGGAAATCCGGATGACAGTTCGCAAACACCACGTTCTAAATTATAAAACAGAGACGACGAGAATGATCCAATAGATTTTTGATCCGGTGAAAGTGTCTATGCTTACCTCGTAAATATGCTTGCCGTAAGTTTCCAGCTTAATTTTTTCAATGAGGAAATTGGGTGCCTCCAGGAGCAACGTTGGAATTTGCCTACCATTCCCCACGACCCATAGATTGAAGCAATACTTCTTCATTTTTTCCAGGAACGGTACTGAGACATAACTGTTCTCCAAATGCGTCTAGAAAAGGACGAATTATAAAACTTGCGATTTTGGAATGTTTCGTTTAAGTAATCCTCACCAGAAATTCTTTCAATTCAAAATTGTACTGGGCCAAATTGTACACGGAATTCCTAAGTAGTGCCGTTATGTCTCCAAGAAGCGATATCAGGAGATACTGTGACAGTATTCCGATTAACATGAAGAGGCACATATCCAATATGGAGGAGGGAACCCTTAACTTGGGGTAAGCTGTTGTACTGACGATGGACATTATTGCGTATATACTGCACAAGTACGGGTCTCCACATACATTTTCTAAAATTGCGAAATTGTTATATAACGGAAATTCATGAAATTTCATTTTCAATCGTAGATCAAATGAGTAGGTAAAGAAGACCGCAGGTCGATGACATGACGCGTCACAGAAGATCTTATTATTCTAACCTAAGATAAATTCAACAACGCAATAGTATTCACGAAAAGGAGGAAGTTACATGGTTTGGACTGTTGAAACTCTAGAGTGACGAAATAAAATTGTCAGAAAAAGTGAAATGTCTAGGCATCATTCTTGACTCTAAACTCGTTTGGAATTGGAAAGAAACCAGAACGGAGACAACACCTAGCTAGAAGAGCTCATGGAAAAACATGTGGATTAAGACCGAATGTAATGGAGTGATCATACATCACAATGGTCAAACTTATGATCCCTTATGCATCTCTAGTATGGTGGACAAAGGATGCAGTAACAAACAGCTATATTAAACTTAGAAAGATACAGAAACTTTCGTGGTCAGGAATAACAGGAGCCAAGAGGATTACTCCTTCAGCAGCAATGGAATGCCCAATAGATCTCTCTCCTCTCTACCTGGTGGTAATGTGGAAGGCAAGTATGGGCCATCTCAAATCGTTAGAACTATCAGGTGGCAGATATGCAGTCCCAATCTATTTAATTAACAGAAAAGTCTAGACTGGAATCAATCCAGCTACAAATACAAAAGTCGAGAATGGTACTGGAGCAGGAAGCTACAGTAAGATGAAAAACACAATGATCTCCATTCCCTTAGGAAGATATGCCTTGGTCTTTCAACCAGAGGCATGTGTGATATTCCACTATGAACCTGGGAGCTGGAATATATGCAAATAAGCCTAAAAAAGTTCTTTCGGTAGGTTTCAGCAAGGAGACAACGTTGCTGTAGACTGAGGGCACTGCAATTATCATTGTATCCGAAAAAATAGAAAGATGGACCAAATTATATGAAGCTTCGCCATTTTCTCCAACAGTTAGTGAGCACTTAAGCGATTAGTGACGTAGGTGTTGACTCCTAAGTTCATTGGGGATTGTGTAAGCGCTTAAATGAGATGGCACCCAAAGGAATTAGATCCAGTCACTTGTGCGACAAGAAAAAAAGAGGCGATAGAGGATCTGCCCAGACGAGGTTCCTCAAGGTCATTCGTTGGAGTCGGCCCTTCTTTTAGCGCTAAGGAAACAGAGGCCTGAATTTACGAAAAGCTTACTAAGCAAAGATAGGAAAGCTGTCGAAAATGATAGTAGGTTTGCTGACTGCTCACTGTGGGCTAAATAAATATATGTATAACATTGACCTGGTAGATGACGTTCCTTGCAGATTCTGTTAAGAGGAGGAAGAAGTAACAGTTGATGTCCCACGCCAATGCGAAGTTCTGGCGATAACAAGGTTTTAAGTAATGGTCATGGAAAATCCCGCAGCTAACAACTACACAAAGAAGCTGCTCTTAAAGACAATAAGCCTAATTATGAGGGTAAAATTAGGAAACACCTGGGAAAAAAGAATCACAATAGATCTTAAAAAGTCTCGATGAAACAGTAACCTAATCTTATCTGGATAGAAGAAAGACCAAAAAAAAAAAACAGGATAAAAAAAAATAAACAGGATGAGGATAAAACAACTAGGCGAATTCATAACAAGACCTTTATTAAAGGACCATCAAAGGGAAAGACTGAAGAACTACTCTAGTTTAATAGAAATCGTCTTCGCATCGTAATAGATCTGTTTAATATACACTGAAAGGATGCCTACAGAAAATTGGGATTAGCGCTGGAGATACCAACTGTAGACTGTGAAATGGATGACAAAAAGCGGTAGTAAACGGTCTTTGTCACCCATGTATATAATGTGTATAATTAATATATGTAAATTCGAGGCTTACACGCAAAGTTGTAAATAGCAACCCAGAGGATTGATACCACCAACCAGTCAGGATACTGTATAGATAAGTGCAGGGTACCAGGATATTCCAATGGCTGATATAATTTAATGATCCAAAGGAATAGGAAGTTAAATATTAGAAGCCAAGGGGCTTCAAGCAATCAAATCCACAACCGTGGACTTTAAGGCAAACATGCAAACCATTCAAGGTACATTACTAATATTAGCGACATCACTATATAAAAACAACATTACCTATGTTTGTCTGGACCCAATTACCAGAAGTGCAATGCCCAAATGGACAAGCGCTTATGTAGAAGACGCAGGCTCCCAAATGGATAATAACAGTTGTGTAAGTCAGATCCAATATCAGCCTTACCCAGATGATCTTGTTGCTTAGGAAATTGTATCCAGAAAAATACTGGTATATATTGACCTGGAAAAATTTCGGTGTGACGAGATTTTAAGTTTAAAAAAACGGAAAGTTTGATTGTTTTTACAGCTCTTAGATACGGTGCGCAGCAAAACAGGATCTGTATTCATCACGTTCATCCCCTGGAACATTAGGCAGAAAATTTCGTAGGGAAGAACCGTCAGCGAATCTAGATAGAATTTCATCGGTTTCATGTATCTATAAAAAATAAATAAATAATAAATAAAATTCAAGTTTGGTAAATTGGATTTATGTTAGGAGTTCTTAGTTTCAATTGGATTGGAAACAATTAGGTGTGGGGTTTGCTTTGACGAGAATTTATTGTGTGTTGGTTTAAGACTTTAACAGAGTCGAAACTGTACCAAATTGACAAACGATATTGTATAAATGCCTTTTTCGTATCAACCCCCAAATCCGTTAACGAGATCTCCTCTATCGTTCTTATAGGTACGTAAAATCTTAAATATTATCTGCGCAAGTGTATTATACATCAGGCAATACAAGATATAATAAAGTGCATTCGTTTCTGTATTAAAAGCCAGTTGATAGGAAGACAAGAAGCAGGATCCAACAGCCGCCAAAACTATTGCGACAGAGTAGTAGTTGCTCGCAAAAACCGTGTTAAGCAATGACTCTCTGTAACGTGTAAAACAAGTGAAATTTTAAATCGCATTTTCGATATGAAAACCCACTCACTTAACATTGATGTCAAAATCATTATCTGACTTCGAATTTTCTTTCGGATGACTTGATGTAGGCACTGAAAAGATCAATGAATGTGAAATAAAAGAACAGCCATAAAGAAAGTACAAAACTGAATGACGTTAATGCAAAAAGGAAATCAACTCTCAATGATTCTATTCATAGTTGCAGTTCTTGTTCAATTAATTTAATTAATCTTTAAGATTTGTTACATTAATGACGTAGGTATTTTCTTTTCAAGGTATAGAATCTTATCGTTTATCGCATAAAAAGTGCGGAAATCCTAACAAATTTTTATTAACATATTTTTTCAAAACTCGTATAATTGATGTTCAGTAATTGTGATATTGAATTAAGAATAAATAGCCAGGATAGGATATAAAACAGCAAAGGGATAGAGGACACTGTTAGGTCGCAGTGTAACACCACCTTCCATTCATACATGTAGATCTAGATGTAGATAGATAGAAGGGTGATGTTACACTGCGACCTAAAAGATCTGTTGTGTCCCCTATTCTTGCTGCTTTACAGCTGGCCTTCCAATCCTATTCCTTTCAGAAAGTGTAGGATGTCAGAGGACCCCAGTCTAGGTAAGTTTCCCTCTTCGATTTCACATGCTCCCAGGTGCAACGCCCTCGAGTTGCACAGTGCTACGCAGTTTGAGAGGAGGTGGATGGGTGTTTCATCCTGTTCCCCACAAAATCTACATTCGGATTCCTTTTCCAATCCAAGCTTATTCAGGTGTCCTTTCAGTCTACAATGGCCTGAAAGTATTCCTGTTAATATGCGAACATTGTTCTTACTCAGGTTGATGCATTCTGTAAATCTCTTCTGGTTATAAGTTCCCAGAAGAATTTTACTTTGCCTCATTCCCTGGAGATTTTCCCAGTAACTGGATTCATTTCCATTTTTAGTTTCTTCAGTACTGTACTGCTACTTAACCCGCAAAAGGGTTCAGGCCCTTCAAAAGGCATTCCAGCCCCTTTTTTGCGAGGTTATCCGTTATTTCGTTTCCTTCCACTCCTGTGTGACCCGGAACCCACAGGAGGGTTACTTTATTTCTTTTGCCTAGCTCATTTAATTTTCCTAGGCATTCCCAAACCATCTTGGAACTGATTTCATATGAGCTCAGCGCCTTGATGGCTGCTTGACTATCAGACATGATGATAATCTCCTGCTTCCGATACTTTCTATCCATATTGAACTGAACACATTCCAATAGCGTGTATTTCCGCCTGAAATATACTTGGATATTTTCCCAAGCTTTCGAAATATGTGGTTGTAGGCCCATATATTCCTATTCCAGTTCCTTATGCCGTTTTGGAGCCATCAGTATACCATTTAATGGCATTTCTATTCAAGTTCAAGACGGTGTTATGGATCCCACTCGCTCCTGTTACTGAGCTTTGTAACGAATTCCTTCACAAAGCTGAATTTTTTTAACATATCATCCGGGGCATATCCAGGTTGATCACCGTCAGGAGATTGAAGCTATGCCTAATCGTTCCTTCCTTGACCATTCTGAGTGTGGTTCTTTTTGCCACGCCCCCTACTACAATATGGAGGGGGGCGAGATCCAATACTACTTCAATAGCTGCTGTTGGGCAGGTTCTCATAGCCCCCGTTATGCATACACATGCTAATCTTTGCACTTTCGAGAGGTTAATTCTCGTGGTCGCCAGATTAGTTCTTTTGCTCCATGCTACTGATGCATAAGATGATGATGATCGGTCTCACTATCGCTGTATACATCCAAAGCAGTATTTTTGGGTTGCATTCCCAATTTTTCCCTGCAAAGTTTCTGCACACCATCAGAGCTCTTTTGGCCTTGTTGGTTACTTCGAGTTCATGTTCGTTGTTTCATAGAAGTTTATTGTCTAGGGTAAGGCCTAGATATTTAATCTTCCATTCATACATACATACCAAATTGTGAAGAATGAGATAATAGTGCATCTTCTTATATAGCATGGTGTATCCGCCCAACAGTAAATTATAAAAATCTGTAGTGCCAATCACGAGCAAATCAGTGGTTTTAGATGTTTCCGCACTGACCATGCTCCTGCTACAATATATTTCGTCAATATTCCCGAACATGCTGCAAGCGAAATGAAAAACTTTCTAATAAACATACCAGTTAGTAACTATTGGTACTTTACCTCCCTTGCTTTAATGTACAAATCGGTTTATTCGTGGGCGCGTAAATGACGACTTCCCCTTGATGTACGATATAAATCACTTTAACGACATCATTTAACTTTATAACCTTCTGTCCCTTCTTGAGGTACATCTCGCTCAGGTGGCGGGCAATATTTCTGAAAAAGCTTCGGCTGGTTCCTTCCTCGAAGACTGGTACCTTCTGGAGTGTTTCCAAGTAAGTGTGAAGGCAGAAATCCGTCCTCAAGGGTAGATGGAAGAAAGACCAAATTGTCTTATTGTGGTAACCGTAACTTATTCTCCAGGTTTGGGTATAATGCTCGATCACTTGCCTAAGAAGCAGATGATGGAACAAGTTAAATAGAGTGAACCATTTGAGTATCATTCCGGTAATAAGCTCGTAATAAGGACCTTGTGAGTGAAGAGAATAGAATAGCCAGTAACGATTAAGGAGCGGGAATATACACTAAGAAGCCTAAAAAGGCTCTTTCGGTAAGCTTCAGCAAAGACACGACTGTGTTCCAAGCTGATGTTGTTGCAATTCATCACCGTGTCCGAGAGATAGAAAGATGTACCGAACCGGGTAAAAGCGTCGCTATCTTCTCTGACAGTCAGTCCACACTTAAAGCGATTAGCTCCTCAAGCGTGGACTCTAAGCTGATTTGGGACTGTGTAAGCGCCCTAAATGAGGTGGGCACCCAAAGGAAAGTAACCCTAGCCTGGGTCCCTAGCCACTCGGGCGTGAGAGGAAATGAGGCGGCGGACGAGCTGGCCAGCCGAGGTTCATCAAGGCTATTCGTTGGAGCCGACCCCTCTCTCGGCACTACCAAATCGCAAATTAAAAAATCCATCAATGAATGGATATACAATCAGTCCAGAGTCCACGAGAGATCTACTGAATAAAGACAGGAAGACTGTCAAAATGATTGTAGGTCTGCTGACTGGTCACCGTAGACTGAATAGGCATATGTACAGCATAGGCCTGGCAGATGATGCAACCTGCAGATACTGCCAAGATGTGCTGTGCCAATGTCAAGGCCTGGCGAGGACAAGGTTTCTAGTAATGGGGGAGGAGAACTCCACAGCTAGTAGCTACATAAAGAAGCCGCTCTCAAAGATGATAGGCCTAATTAAGAGGGCAAAATTAGAGAGCGTCCTCTAGGAAAAAAGGGGATCACAATAGATCTGAAAAGGTCGCGGTCGATAGGCCACCTCAATCCTAATCTAATCTAATCTAACGATTAAAGTTTCAAATTGTTGAACACGAACTTGTTTTCATTTGTACATAATTTATTTATAACTATGCATTGCTTTATTTTGGAATACTAGAGAATAGAACTAGAATACACTTGCAATGGCCAACACTGTGGTACCCTTCAGTATTCATCATAATTAAAACAATAGCATGGGTCCAGAGCCCGTATGTGGGATTACTAAGGATTCCGCAAGAAGGGAGATCTGGACCTGGTTAGATAAAGAAAGTATAAAGAAATGGAGATCGACTGAATCGACTTCTATACCAAAGCGCTGATAGAGGGTGGGGAAGTTAGTTTCTCTGATAACCTACTCAGTGAGAAAGAAGCTAAAACCATTACTGGGTTGGTAACTGTACACTGTCCCATGAAAAGGCATCTATACAACACAGGTCGAGTAAGCGAACCGTGGTGTAAAAGATACGAACTACAGGAGGAAACGAGTTTACATGTAATCTGCACATGTGAGGAACTGAAGGTACTCAGGCAGAAATATTTCGGGAGCGATCTATTGTAGCCCTAGAAGGTTCTCAAGTTCCCACTGGGCAAGATACTGGGCTTTATAGAGAACACCAAACTGCTCGAGTGGAAATAAGAGAATTAATAGAGATGGTACAATGAGCACCTAGCTCAAGTGCCCGGACTTAAAGTGCCCACCCTAACTTTAATGAATGAATGAATGAATGAATGAATATTATGATGTACACCTTAACACCTTCTGGTAACATAAGGTTGTAGATTATTATTATATTTTTCTGTATCTCTTTTAACTAAGAATATATAGGGTAATTTTGAAATTGACAATTTTTTTACCATTTTAAGTTTGATCCAAAAAGAGCATATGACGTCGATATTACTCTTTTGATAGCACTAACAATTACGGAGATACCCTATAAAAGTGTCGAGAATGGGACACCCTGTACAACACTACAACAACTATATAAGAAGAAATTTTTAGTTAAGTTCAGTTAATGGTTTCTCAGTTAATTTGGCTTTAGGTTTTCATAAATAAAGTGTACCTACTAGTTGCAACATACCGTCTTGATACGTAGTATACACTGAAATACAAAATAAGCAAATAATATATCTAATTTAAATGTAAATATATCTGAGGCAGCACTCTAACAAAAATTTGAGCGCTTAATGAAACAAGGGCCATAGTTTAAACAAACACAGAGAAACATTATACTTATAAAATACAAAGAAATAATATTTTAGGGAGGCACGAGTTTTGAGTTTGACTGTACATCTTATTATTCAACGTTTTTTTGTACTTGACGGTGTTGCTTAGATTGACGCCCTTATTTAACAGATAAATAACAAAATGGAAGCTATATTTCAACGCCTATTATATTATCAGTGACAACAGATGTCCTACAAGCAATGTATTTCACGAGATATGTTTTTAACAGGAACAAGTTGATGACAACTTATATATGAAGAAAATGCCTTTCACAGGATGTCTCGGCTTGTAGCCATATGTCAAAAAATAGTAAAAATGAAACCTGTCAAAAAATAGTTCCAAAATGTGTCGACAAGTGGCGCCACCGTAACGGCCGACAGCGCCATCTAACGGCAAAAATGGAAACTATCGGAATCGACGCCACATGAAACCTGTCAAAAAATAGTTCCAAAATGTGTCGACAGGTGGCGCCACCGTAACGGCCGACAGCGCCATCTAACGGCAAAAATGGAAACTATCGGAATCGACGCCACATGAAACCTGCCAAAAAATAGTTCCAAAATGTGTCGACAGGTGGCGCCACCGTAACGACCGGCAGCGCCATCTAACGGCAAAAACGGAAACTATCGGAATCGACGCCACATGAAACCTGTCAAAAAATAGTTCCAAAATGTGTCGACAGGTGGCGCCACCGTAACGGCCGGCAGCGCCATCTAGCGACAAAAACGGAAACTATCGGAATCGACGCCACATGAAACCTGTCAAAAAATAGTTCCAAAATGTGTCGACAGGTGGCGCCACCGTAACGACCGACAGCGCCATCTAACGGCAAAAATGGAAACTATCGGAATCGACGCCACATAAAACCTGTTATAAAATAGTTCCAAAATGTGTCGACAGGTGGCGCCACCGTAACGGCCGGCAGCGCCATCTAGTGACAAAAACGGAAACTATCGGAATCGACGCCACATGAAACCTGTCAAAAAATAGTTCCAAAATGTGTCGAAAGGTGGCGCCACCGTAACGACCGACAGCGCCATCTAACGGCAAAAACGGAAACTATCGGAATCGACGCCACATGAATGATATTATTTTGTTCTAAATATATCATAGATACTTCACCTCGGAATTTCAAAATCAATCATTGGCAACAGCAAATTCATTATTTGGTAAATCAAAAAGTGTCCCAATATTAGAACAATTGCCCTGGCTTTATGTATGCCATGGTACAACTACAGAAGGTATGCTCGCAACAAGAACGTTATTCTGCTTTTCTTGCCCAGACGCCTCATAGAAGCCATCAGTTGTTGTCAAATATTATTAATGCAACCTAACAGAAACTTTGACAGTTGACAGCTCCTATGACGCGCTTGGGCAGGAACATCAGAACCACGTTCTGGTTGCGAACATACCTTGTGTAATTGTATGTGCAATGATTCTTAATATTAAAACCAAAGCTTTACGTGACCCTAAAGGTGTCGAAGTAACTGCGTCTGTAACTGTAGATTCAGAAAGCGACCACACAGAATCAGACTGAAACTAACTGTCACTTATATTTGAACGAGGAGACAGTTCAGCATATTTTTGTTACTGGCTTATTTCCACGAGAACCGGTTCATCTTTGGGAATCAAACTTTGATCGAAATTCTGAGCTATCTTAAAGGCGTAAAGTTGTTGGATAAACTTTAAGACATAATGCTATATTTTCTATAAATACCAATACTCCTCGACAACCAATATTCTAAAGACCTCACTTGACTACTTCTAGAAATGGGAGATTCAAATCTCACTATGGATAATTGTGTTTGTTTTTTTTTTTCAGAATCATAATGATCATTCTCTAGGAGCTGGATTTGATCTAGCGAAAGTGCATGACAAGCATACTATTCTGAGCATATAAGTTCTAACACCAAAAGAAAACTAAAAAGAACATTACGCTTGTAGCTTTTTTGATATCCCTTCCTCTTTTAGGTAGTTCAAAAGTTGCACCATGTTATTTCTGTGACGGGTGAGCTTTTGATTCACCACGTAACGGCTATGGACAATTCCAACGGTCACAAAAGTTTTATACACGTAACCTGAAAAGATTATTAATAGTTTTTTTAATTGTTTGAAGCAATATCCAGCGGTTTGTCTCATAAAACAAGTTACGCGGTGTTTAAACAGTAATATAGACGATGTTCATTTGAAAACTTTTCACCCTAAATTTCTGGACATTTGAAAATTTATAGAAAAAAATCCTGGAACCCATAAGTATTATCGAGGGAGAACTTTTGATGCAAAAGTGAACTCTAGAATCCTCTGGTCTAGGGAGCTGTTCTCTTAAAAATTTTAAATAGAAAGGGATAATGAATAATATCTCATTTTATTTGTATTTTGAAACATTACATTTTTTCAATAGATTGATTCGTTTTCAAAATTTTTAAAACAATTTTCTGGTTTCGTTTTGTTTTCAATTTTTGACTGGTTAATCTATTACAAAAGTATTGAAACAAAAACCAATGCTGAAAACTTTTATAAATATCTGAAAAAACAAGGTAAAGAAATAACTTTATGGTTGCTTTAGTTTTAAGTTATGTTTAATGAAAAATATTTATCAACCAGTTTACTGTTATGTAGTAAATAAAAATACATGTTTTGATGCCGATTTTTCATTCGTTAATTAATAATAATATTAATTGATTTATAAAAAGCAAAATACCAAAAGTGGAAAGAAAGAAACAACCAAAAAATAAATGAATCGATGATTGCAGAAAGGGTACAAGTCAGTGAACTGCAATTTCGAGAAAAACGCAACCCTAGTCAATGACTGAGACCTTTTCTGCACTCAACGATTGTTAACGGCCTTATTTGTATTCATAACGGATGCTACATCATGTATTGTTTATGCACTCAATGGTGTATCGTCACCTAAATTATCAAATGACGCCATAATCGCGAAATACTGGAAAACATGACTAGTATCCTTTCAGCACTCAGCGATTCAAATAGATATTTCTAAATTATTAAAACGTTTTCAATCGAATACAAAAGCCGTTAGCTATTAATTAAAAATCACTGGCATGGCCGCGTGTAGTAATGATAAACATTTTTTTTTGTATAAGTATTTTTACGACAATGAAAATAATGTAGGGTTTCTAAAAAATAAAGTGACGGCAGTGTTAATATTTTAAAATAGTACTTGAAAAGCCAGTTTACACAAATGTGATACTTTTGAACGCTGAATGCTCTTAAAATTTGTTTTTGGGCAATAAATACTATTTTGATTGTAGAAAAAGACCCACAGAGAAGTGTTCCATAACTCAAACAGAATTGTATAACGATATTAATATTTTCAACGGTAAAGAGTTTTGCAGACTTCTGAAGAGAAACCAGAACCCAACTTATTGCAATGATCCTCCCATAAGAGATTATCTTGGATTGTTATTCCTAGAATCTTTGCCCTTTCTTGCTCTGTTGTCTCTGATGTGTGTGAAATAACGGAAAGTCTGTTTTAACTAACACTAAGCTTTAATTTATATGCAGAGAATCACTGATGCAAGCCGTTAATAGCTATGACAAAAATACTCCAAACTGTGGTACTGGTAATGCTGTAAACTTCTCCTAGACCCCACACCACAAACTGCACTAAACTGGACATACGTTTCGATAGCAACGCTATCATCATCAGTTCAATGTTTCTGCTGATATCGAAACGTACGTCCAGTTTAGTGCAGTTTGTGGTGAGGGGTCTAGGAGGAGTTTGCAGTGTTAATAGCTATGTTTGTAGTTAGCTCAGTCTGTTCTAAACTATTGTGGTGTCGTCTGCGTACATAAAAACTAGAATATTAGACACAAAGGTGTAAATATCATTAGTATATAAATTAAATAACAAAGGACCTAGTATTATTATTAATAATTATTTGTACATGTAATAACCTATCAACTCTACTACACCTATGTTTAATATTCGTCATAGAATCAGTAACTTTTTATGCAGTTGCTATAAATATTACACCAAAATGGTTAATTTGGTGTAATATTTATATATGCTCTTAAAGTGTGTATTATAGATACATAAAGTTGTAACTTGTTTTATGGAACAACCTCCAGTATTTCTTCCGTGTTAAGTAAAAAAAAATCTATGTTCTAAGTAAAAATTGAACAAACCTGCAGTTATATGGAAAAAAAGATGCACTAGCAAAAATGAATTTACCTACAACAATTGTAATAATAACAATAACTGCTTCTGCTTCCATGTTCGTTTGGTATTGCTTGAAATTTGCACCCAGAAATAAACCAGTAATTAAGTAAAGACTTGTGATGAAAAAGACATACGGTTCCTTAGTGTCCAAATGATCTGAAACGCAATACTCAATCATGGTCCATTTCATTTCAAGTGAAGAATCACGTACTGATATCTTCTGTCATTTCTATCCACGAGTTATTTTTTCGCATCATTATTATTGTGTTGCCTTCTCCCCTAAATGTGTCGCTTGATACGTACATTAAAAGGCAGCTAAATAAGCAAATTATAACCAAAGTGAAAGGGAGGCATCTAGCTGCTTGACTGAAAAAACAAATTGTGAGAATTTTATTTTAACTTATACTGTGACCGGCATAATTGTTGCAACATACATAGGCGAAAATTTTACGGAGTAAATTTTTTACTGCCATAGAAATAGGTTAGGTTTAAGAAACAGACAAAGATGTACTCAGAGATAACAATATTACCGGAACCTCGTCAACGTTTTGGGAGCATCGCACTCGCAAGTAGATTGACGGCGAGGTATTGGCATTCAGATTGTGATCTCCAAAGAGCATGTTTGGGTTAATAAATTTAGTGTAGAGTATAAAGTACTAATTTATAATTAATAACCCCCAGCGATAGCGCAAGAAAACGGTAAGTACCTTTTTAGTATTCATTTATAAATATAATTATGTTTAACAAAGCGAGTGGCTTAAACCCCTAATCCTTAAGGCAAAGGGTTGCGACAATACTATTAAATTGTATGCTAAAAGAATTACAAATAGTTTTCACTAATTTTTCATTGTTATAATTATATTTCACCATTCCATAATTCCAGTCCTTTTTTAGACATTTAACTGTGTTTAGTGCAAGTAATTAAATTAGTATCAGGGGGTAGAATTAATAACGGGACGCGGTAATTTTAAATCATATTTATGTAGAATTGGGAGGGTTAATGATTCGCATTGTGAATGCGGTGGGGTAGATACAGCGAGGCATGTTTTATTTGAATATCCACTCATTGTGTAGGGAAAGATATTTACAACATGTACAAATGTATTACATTAATGAAGATCCTTTGTCTATTACCTTTTACCTGTTATACCTTGATGAAGGGTGAAATTGATTTATATTCAATTGTTTCACTTCACTAGATTGTATTCGTTTCTTTATTAAATTTTATGATTATTGTACGTTCTAGTATGTAATTAATTAGATCAATTTAAACCAGTTTAGAAACACTTATGGGTGATTTTCATATGCTGTTTAGTTATACCGATGTCCAGCCTAAGATGCCAACGTTCCATACCGACTTTATTATTGTTTTTTGGAAAAATGTTTCAAATAAATGTTGCCTCGAATCATATTCTACACATTAAAATTAGTGTTAGTTTTTTTTTTTGTAATTTCAAGTTTTGTTTGTTTCCAGTGGTCTTATTGTATTCTGTTGGCCACTTTCTAAACATGCCAGTATTACTGCTACCAGTTGCAAGCCTGGTGAAATGCGAGGGGAAGGTGGCCGGCGCTTCGCAATACGTATCTGTTGACACTCGTATAAAATCGAAAGAAAATGAAATTTTACATCATTTATGTTAAAAATTGCAACCATTCAATTTAAAAAAATCAAGTTATCCATGATTTAGAGTACGAAATTACAGAGCCCTATTTATATAATTCTGTAATTTAACACAAACAATTTTAAAATAAAAGACGTGTGCTGTTTCATGATTAAGCGAAACTGAAAACCGCATCTTTCTAACTTCGTATTCCGAAGATATTTCCAAACACACGCAGACATTGCAAATGTCATTTTTTTTCGAAAAACTCATGTAATTCGGAAACTGCTACCACTTAGCCCCGATGTATGCCTAACTATTGTTATTAATTTAAACAAGGAATCGAAAGTACAAATAATATACAGGATTGTCCATTTAAAATATAAAGTTAGTATCTACTTTCGGTACAACCGAAAGTCCCCAATTAACTAAAACTAATTTTAAAATGTGTAGAATATGATTTGAGGCAAGCATTTATTTGAAACATTTTTCCAAAAAAACAATAATAAATCGGCTATGGACCGTTGCATCTTAGGCTGGACACCCGGTATATTTTTCATACGTTGGCACTACCGGTTTCTTATTTGGCGGCTTTACTGTTCAACAATTTTGTCTTCAACATATCACCGCACGTGGTTGTACATTCCTCTTGT
The DNA here is from genome assembly GCA_004143645.1 of Protaetia brevitarsis. Lineage (NCBI taxonomy): Eukaryota > Metazoa > Arthropoda > Insecta > Coleoptera > Scarabaeidae > Protaetia > Protaetia brevitarsis. Next base: position 29,639 of record RXPK01003220.1, read on the forward strand.
GGGTTTGAATTACTTTTAGAATTATTTATTTTACACTAATTAAGTGTTCATCGTTTTTATTTTCCCTCTTAGATGAAATGTTTGCTTATAGAATCTTGTTTCTCTGATGAAGCTGAAAATATATAGCGAATGCTTAGAATTAATGTAAAAATGGAATCGTTTTTCATCAATCCCGGTTCTGCTTTTCCCGGTATACATCTTTAACCGTAATTATTATATATGCTGAATATATGAATCCAACTAAAATTTTCCATATCTTGAGAATAAACAAAAAATTCCATGTATATTGCAACATTTATGCCGATTACTGTATGCAAACTATAATATACTTACAACAGGGCATTAGTTTTAATGAATATCGTATCGTACATATTTGAAAAAATCTCTGGGTATCTATACATCTGCAGAAGAACGTTAGAATTTAATAAGAGAACAGTTTTAGTTGGTTCCATGTTGCCCAATTTTGTCAACACAAAGGCAATAGGGAATGTCGCGATAAAATCCAACAGAAAAGCGTGTGACAAGTAATTTTTCGCAGTATATTTCGGATGAGTGACAAGGATTCCCTTTTCATTATAATAGCAGACGTGTAGGCGAAAGTACCTGAAATATTTCCTTCAATACATCTGCGGTAGCTGGGTGAAAGGCAGAGAATTTATCTTACATATCCAAGAAACCGATTGAGTACAGCAGGTAATAGAAAAAAATTAAATTGGGGAAGTAATGTAGGTATACCCAGTCTGGTGGGATTATGAGCGATAATAGGAATGCGGTTATTGCTTTGAATATTTCCCAATTTCGTAGAAATTTCCCATTGGGCATAATTGTTCTCCTTAGAAGAACGTATCTGAAAATTAGATACGATGTCATTTCAGGTTCAAGGTGAAATTTATAGGACAAATAAAGGAATAATCTGGCAATAACATACAGGCTATTTAAAATTAGTAATTAAAATTTCTCGACCATTTAAAAGCGTTAATTATCAAAACGAGAAATTAAAAAAAAAACTATTGAAAGTGGGTATAAGTAATTTTAAAATTTCTTTTATATATTTCTTAGAAAACTATGGAAATGTACAGTAACGACGTTTCGCTTTAATTTTAAAAGTTTTTTCAATTGAAAATGGCGTAGATTATAAATATTTTTTTTTTATTTAATAAATGACAAAATCATGATTGTTTTGTTTACCTTGAATTTTGAATATATCGTTAGGTTTTAGTTGAAGATTGTGTTTCAATATAACATGTTTGTATTATTTGTTGTTAGTAGAATATAAAAATATTGAATTTTGTAATTAAACAGACCTTAATTAATTAAAAATATTGTATTTAGCTATAAAATTAAGTTATATAGTTTTGTAAAATATTGTATGTCTGTTTTATCATTAACTGCGTTTTTATGTTTATAAATTTGAATTATTACAAGTATATCACGTGTTTTTAAATTTTGTTCTTTGTTTAAGATTGTTGTTAAAATCAAATGTATGATTTTGAGTTATTTTAAGGTTTTTAAGGCTGTGAGATTCTTGATATATTTAGGTCCCTTTATTCTATTTTCACATACCTACACCATTACAATTTTGACAGTCTATTTTATAAACTACATATGTGTGATGTTTTATTTTTTCAATTTTTGATTTTAATTTTGTATAGATTTGGTTTTGTAGTTTGTTGGTCTTTTGATTGGCAATTTTGTAATTGTGTGCTTTGAAAATTTGCAAATTTGTATATTTTAAAAATTTTCAAGTAATTGCCATTTTTTGTGTATAATTTGTTTAGCTAGATCTAATGATATATTTGTGTATAGGGATACTTACATCTAAGGAGATCATTTTGAAATTTGGTTTTAATTTAACCTTGTCTATAAATCCCTTGAATTGCTATGAAACTTTTATATACCAATCACAAAATTCATTAATGTAATAGAACTAACACTAACACTAACATACATATTTCCACCACAATTTTTGGAAGTGCAATGGGTTAATCAATTTCTAGTATCGTTGCACAAAATGATTTAGAATATATGAAACAAAAAATTATAAACAAAATAAATTTCGAAATTTTTTTTTTTCCAAAGATACGAGGGGAGGTCCAAAAGTTCGTGGAATGAAAGGGTTTTAAATAAAATAAAACAATAAATCTATTTTTCCTTTTCAATATAATTACCCTTAAGCACAATACATTTATTAGATCTATGAATTAATTTTTCTAAACCATCATAAAAATATTTTTTATCTTTCGCCTCAAAATGGGCTAAAATTGCCTCCTTTACCTCATTGTCGTCGGAAAATTTTCTTCCCGTAAGTGTTTTTTAAATTGGGAACAAATAAAAATCACTAGGGGCCAGGTCTGGACTGTAGGGTGGATGGACTATTGATTGAAAGCCATGCTTGTGCAGAGCAGCCATTGCAACTCTGCTCTTGTGAACCGGCGCATTGTCTTGCAAGAGGAACACACCCTTGGTCAATTTTCCTCGAAGTTTTTCCTTGATGGCTCCTTTAATTTTCCTAATATCGCTGCGTAATATTCTCCGGTTATGCTCTTCCTTTTCTTTGTAATCAATCAATATATCCTTTCACAATCCCAAAAACAGTAGCCATCAACTTTCCAGCCGATTCTGACACTTTGATTTCTTTGGCGGTGGTGTCCCCTTTTTATGCCATTGCATGGACTCCTGTTTGGACTCAGGCTCAAAGTGATGAACCCATGTTTCGTCTCCGGTAACAATCCGCTCCAAAATGTGTGCAGGTTCGTCTCCACACAGCTCCAAAAATTGTTCGGACGCATCGGCGCGCTGTTGTTTCTGAAGTGGCGTGAGCATTCTCGGTACCCATCTTGCACTGACTTTTGTCGTACCCCAGGTGGTCATGTAGGATACGCAAAATGGTGGTATCTGATACTCCAAATAATGCAGATAATTGTTTTTTCTTCAAACGGGTATCTTCCAGTACAAGTTCTTCCACTTTTTCGACGATGTTTGATGTGGTGGCCTCAACTGGCCGTCCTGAGCGGGGGTCGTCTTCAATCGACTCCCGGCCCTGTTTAAAAAGACCATGCCACTTATAAATCATTGATTTACTAGGACACTGTTCCCCATAAACGGTTTCCATTTCATTCAATATGGTTTGAGCGTTCTTTCCTTGCTTGGTAAGGAATTTTATTACAGCACGGTGTTTAATTTTCTCCATAGTTTCAGTTTTCTTCCGGATTGACTTGTTTAGCAGGCAACTATTCGTAAACGACTGACGCAATAGGGCTGCAGCTTAACCTATATACTAATGATGAGTCCCCAATCAGAATGACACATAGCGAGCGCACCTATCCGCATTCCATCCCCTCCATCCCACGAACGTTTGGACCTCCCCTCGTATGTAGATGCTTGCATAATCGCATGGCCTCCTCCCGCTGGAGCTTTATGTGAAAGCGCAGGCTATGAATGCGATCCTTAGACTGAAAGCCAACAACTTGTTTTTCAAGAGGCAATGCTATTAAAGATTCTTATGCTGACATACCCCATAATCCCCCTCATAAATGGTTTTGAAACGTAGAGTTCGACTGTGTCTTCAAAATAATGGATAACATTTAAATATGTTTTTAAGTAGCTTATGCACACATTTTGAGGACTGTGTCACAAAGTGATTAGTGCATGCGTGCACTGTGACCAACGATTAAAATAAAAAGCATGGCTTACTCTACTCGGGAAAGTATTTGAAAGCATGATATATTACTGATTTACCTAGCTATCTTCCAACTGTTAGCGTAGTAAACTTTTCTATAATCTATATTCAAAGGATCCCTACGATGTTTTGGGAAGATGAAAAACGAAGGCTCTTCATGCTCATCGTATTTGTAGTACTCGCAATATTCACTGATCCTATGGAATACTCGTTCTATAGCCTGCAGAATTGTTAAAAGCGAAGATTGCTGTGGATGTGTGGATAAAATCAATATATCTATCACCCACCTCCTCGTCAACGGACTGACGGACTGTCTGTTCGAATTGGGAAATTTCGCAAATATATATTTCACAGCGCGATAGTTCAGACTCAATGCTGTCACATAGGTAATGGCGCAGATCGTCGTGGTACTAGGGAGCCCTGTAATACATGAAATGAAGAATTGTTCGAGTAGAAACTTAGATTAGCAAATCAAGAAGCTCTGGGGTTGGAAAAAAGTCACCTGCTATTTTTTTTCCAACTCCAGAGCTTCTTAATTTGCTTATTATGGTCAGCAAAGTGCAATAGTTGCTGTGAACTAAAGTAAACGATTTAGTGAACTGACGTTTGAACTGGCACATTTTTTTTCTTGCTATTATTAGCACTCTTATTATTGCAACAACAAACTATTATCTACTGCAGTGTTGGGCAAGATAGGAGAAGCGATTAAATTTCTACAGCGACTAGATGTACTCGTGTTTTGCGTCATGAATGGGTAGTGGTTTTCTGAAAGCCAATAAAATACGAGTATGTCTATTCCCAGCAAACCAACATATGTATGTTATATCTCAATGGGGTTACAACAGGATTACACTGTAATATTACCTAGTCGTATAAAATAAATATATACAATTTACATACCTTGTTGCTACATAACAAAGTTAATATATATGTTCTATAAATTTGCCCTTAAATATATCTAATAATTATATAAAAATTGAACATGTTACATATGTAAATGTTACTTAATTCATGTTATATTAGTGACAAATGGTGCAATCGTTTTAAAATTCAATTGTTAAACCATGTAACAACAAATATATGTAATGGAACTTATTACATTACATATATGGATGGTATATTTAATACTTAACATTTTACATAGGATATTCGTAAAAAAAATATTCATTTCGTTATAAAGGAATGTACTGTACTGCTTAATCTGTAATTTTTTTAATTTTTAATCTGTAATTCCTGATCCCGTTGCCGTGCAGTGCATTAAGTTGATGGTTATTTATATGTTGTATAATTAGAAAAAAAGGTAAGTGATGTTTGATTTTTGAGTAAATTTAGTTAAATTGTTTGATAACATATGCATTACATTTTTATGTGTTGTTATTTTACTTTTTTTCTACGCCTTGTGTATTCTAACCTAAAACTTGTAAACCCCTGATGCCCGTTGTACCCTATAGTCACCTAGGTATAAAACAAAAATTGTGTAAAAAGTCAATATCAATAATTTGCAATATATTGCATTTGTTTGAGTAAATATATTTAATAATTTTATGTAGTCAAAGTACATTGTTATATTTTAGGCTCCCATTCGGAATCGTCCGAGCTTTTGAGACATTTAGGTAACAGTAATAATAAATTTTCAATATGTAACTATTTTTCAATCTATTATCACACAGGAATATTACTAGACATCTGTAATAATAGCCAGTTATTTGTTCGTTCGATAGATTCAAGATTAAGAAAAACAGAGAACGAGAATGTAACATCTGTCTCATATAAAGAATATCAAGATCTTATGGAAAGAATCCGTTAAAAACTATCGAGCACATAAAAAACTTTGAGACTGAGTTGCGGAATACTGAAACTAAAATTATGGAAACATTTGTAAGTATTGGTGTGAACTAACATAGGAACATTTTTCACTTTCTTCTTTTAGTTACATTACATAAACACTATCAGGAGACGTCACTCTAAAGATTGTATAAATAGAATATTGAAAAAAAGTATTTTCTAACCAAGTAGGGGTTAATTGTTCTTGGTTAGGAAAAAGAAACAATTACCGTGTTGTGATTTAAAAATCATTGAACACATAAAATGTACTGAACAAACAACAAACTATTACTTGTATCATATTAAATTGGGAATGTTATTTCCAGATGTAATTCTCAAGAGCAATAACATCAAAGAAAAAGAATTTGAAAGTAATGTAAGCGTATGGTTTCATCTTAGTAAACTACGACTGAATCGCGAGAATTCAAAGACTTCCCAAAACAATTGAGTAATTTTGTTTTAAACTAAGAATTTGTTGTTATTTCAAATTTAATGTGTAATGATGAAATTTATTTTTATTTAATATACTTATTACATTTTTTGGAATTTGTTTTTACTTTTGCGTTCCGTGTAGCTCTAATAGAAGCATTTATATTTTTATAGTGAATGGTTCTGATTTCTAAACTAATTACGAATAAAGAATTACACTTGCGTTATATAATTTTTAGGTATCTTCATTTTTTATACAAGATTTGAAATTGTAAAAAATACAAATGCTTTCGTAAACCGTATCTATTGTTATGGAGAGAGTAGTTGATATTCTACTATTATTTAAAAAGGGAATGTTACTATTTTACTTGGTTATATTTTTAAAACTTATTAGATATAATAGAAAAAGGATATAATATGTAGCAGCAGACAGCTAGACGATGTCCAGGTGATGTAGGTAATCTCTGCATTTGGCAGGTCCTTCAAGGCATTTTCCTTTAGAATTTTCCCTTCAGGAAGCAAGATGATCAGCAGTGATACACCTACACATCGAAAATGAATATTAGAATTTGTATAGTATTTTATTACAATAGCTATTGACAGATCAAATTTGGGATCCACCTTTAATTCGAGTGAACAGTTGTAATTTCTTTTACAGAGTATTTATTTCTTTAAATTTTTGTTTAATAATGTTTTTATATGCATTGGCAGTCCAATTGCTTTGATATGTCAACAGACAGACATGGGAATTGCTGGAAATTGGATTCTGTAACAATTCTATGTGTATAAATGGTTGCCTACCTTTTGGGGGCACAGTAATGAATTTTTAAAGATTGTTAATTTTTATAGTAATAAGCGTTTAAAAATTTCAAATGTATTTTTCTCATAATTCAGAGACTCATACCTTTGTTATATAAAAAGTGTAAGGTGATTCCAGATTTTGTAATTTATTTATTTTCACATCGTTGAAGATCTGACAATCCTGTCGATCACATGGCCATTCTCATATGTAAAACATGGAGGGTCCTCATTTCGGTTACAATAACGATTTTCTCAGACAGTTGTCTCCTTGACGAAGACAATCGCCTTCAAGTCAGTTAAAACATTTTCAATTCGAACCATTCACTAATCGAACTCAGTTCGAGGTAGACCTATTTCATTTTGTTCTTGAAAAATTAACGGCTATTTCGATAAAATCCAATTTATCCCAATTACAACCTAAAATAATTGTTAATTGTTAAACAAAGTTTTTCACATAAATATTATCCAAATTACCTGCAATATTTGGGTAATTTTTCTTCAACGACGATTTTTCCGAGTAATGTTCCTGTCCTGAGCGACCCATCCTCTCTGACCTGATGTATCTACGAGGTACGAGGGCCCATATCCGACCTGAACAGTCCTGACCACCGATGATCGCAGAATTCGGCCCTGTAAAAAGGTACTCCTCGTCAAATCTACCTAAAAAAATAAACGTATTATTTCAATTATAATCTAAATTGAATTGTACTTATAAGAAATTTTATTTTAAACCGTTCTGCAAAATTTGAGGTTAGAAAATCGTTTGTAACATAGCTAAGCGGTCTCCAGTTACTTTGGGGAAATTTGTGTAATTAGGTTTATAAGTATTTGTTATGTTTTTACGTTACGAACCAATATCCAGTGATTTACCATCAAGGTTGGCTACTCTGTTTCACACGTCTATTTAAAACTAATATAACTCCATTCGAACGGTCAGAAAACGCGGGATTTTTAAAATTTATTTCAAACGTATTTAAGTACGAAACTATGAATTTGAATTGCAAAAGGTGGAATTACTTAATGAAACTTAGTGTTATTAATTAACGGACTCACGGACTTACCTGAGATTATTATCCATAGATTTATGTCTGATATTAACAAGTCACATTTTGAATTTTTTTTTAATTAAATAAATCACTTTTATCTACTATTAAATGTTTTAATTTACTTAATATTTGAATACGATTAAGGCAAGACATTATCATGCCTAAGACATCATTTAAACTGGTCTTAAACATTGAATTGAGGAGAGGACAATTGACAACATCATCCTACCACATCTCCATGCGTACTGAGTTAAATATAAGAGAGTTAACGAGCTATTCAATATTTTTTTTATGTCACGCCCCTCGATCGGAAATTCTCGCCCTGCATGCCATCTGGCTGGTGAGACAGAAACACTTCTAAATCAAAATTATAAAAAATAGATGACACTGGTATATATAAAACTTGACTTTTTCTAATTCAATTAATGTATTTCTTTTAAAATTTATTTTTTTTAATCCGGGCTGTATGCTACTGTGTAGCGTAACACTATAATTCGGATATGCAAGGCACCACAATAAGTATGATGTAATAGAGTTTGCAGTCACTATTTTTCTTATACTATAGTGAAGTTCCGCTTGTTTTTAAATTACATTAAATGGACAGAGGTATCAAAGGGGAGGAAATTCGGACAATGGTACAAGACTAGAAAAGAGAGGTTCAGTTTAACCTTTCTAGGTAAGTAAAAAAGATAATTGTATAAAAAAGTATAATACCCACCTAAAATTAAAGCGATTGGATATGTCTATTTAATATAATAAAATATATCATTATTATACGAAACTACATGATATATTTACATAAAAGTAACATCATTTGTAATTTATCATCTTTATAAATGTTATATTTCTGATACATTGCAAACCAATTTCTATGTTACATTTATGTTATAAGTTCAGAACCATGTAATATCTCTCAAACTGTAAGTTACATGTAGATTACAATTAATATAACATGCAATAACTTGCCGAACACTGATATGTAGTATAAAAATGAGAAGAATTTAAAATCGGCCGAAAATTTGACATTTTTCTCTGTCTTAATCATAGTATTTGACGATTACTTAAAAAACCACTTTGTATTTAATTATAAGTTAAGTTAATTAGTTGGTGATTTTTATGTTAGGTATTAGAAAATCCAATCCTCTATTTTTATTATTATTATTACAACCCGTTTCGGCTCTAGGCCATCATACGTCAGTAGAATTTTTAGAGCTTTGTCATTTATGTTAGGATGTTAAGAAATAAACTGTAGAAGGAAATGAAGCGGAAAATTTAAGAAGATAAATATACCTAATATGGTCTCCATTCCATTGAGAAACGAGCCAGGACCAAGCATTTTCTTTCCAACATTGCCGTCCATAACCTAAAAAAATTATTTTCACATATCCAATTAGCTTAAAGAAAGCACACGTAAAAGTTCCTACATTAATCCGCATTATACAGAAAAACTGACAAGGGATAGATACAGCATGACAGACAATTTTAACTGGTTTTGGTTTCGAGTTAACAAAGTTTTCTTCTTTAATATTCGAATGAAACGCATTAAAATATTTAAAACGTACAAATTATCCGTCATTTTATACCACCATTCTTACCACACAGGTTCCGTTTAGGATCACGTACATATTCCTTGATAATTCCCCAGAATACACGAGGAATTCTTTCGGCGGGATGTATAACTCGAAACACCTTGTGGCGATTAGGTCCAGTATCTCCTCTTCTAAACCCTAAAATTCGAAATGCAGATATTAAAAAAGAAACCCGCATACACAACAAAAAAACACTGCTCCAAAAAAAATCATATCCCACTAAACATGAAATGTATGTAACACATTTCTTTTTTCACGTAACTTGTAAATAATGTAACATCCCAATACAAGGTGTATCAAATAAAAAAGTAAATTTTGCTTGGGTGTTAACTACACGACATATAAAGCACAAACCCACCGAAATCGGATTTCATCATTAAAGAATAAAAAAAAGTAAAATTTAGAGCCAAAAATTCTTTAGTCCGGGCCTGATGCAAGAAAACGTCATGTTAAGCACTCGCTAAACGTGGTATTATGTATAAATACATTGCACTCATTTAGCATTATTCTTAATGGTAAGCCGTAAGTTCATTTAACGTCATTCAGAATAAATAAAGGCCCTTGTAAAAATAGCAAAACTGAGGCATCTTAAATTTCTTCTTTTTATAAAATAAACATTCCTTTTTTGTTAAGAGCATTCTACGTAAGTCTACAAAGTATTATTTTTAATATCCTGATAAGACGTTCGAGTTTCACCGGATATGCGACTTAAGTAGTTACAAAAAACGTAAATATTTTTCTTTTGCTTTGTCGAATCGAGAGTTAGTTGTTAATAAACGGTACCACATGAATCTGAGTTATTTCTTTTGGATTTATTTAATCATATAACGCAAAATGAATTGAATCTAATTGCACAGAAATAAATGTAGATACAGAAAATTTGCAAACACGCCTTTTTACTGTTATGTCGCGCGAAAATGAATCTATACTTTCCCGCGCTTTTGCCGATGCATCAAGCTTCGATTTTCCTTATATGAAATCATGATGGTCCTGAAAAGGATCGTTTTTTCGAGACGGGAAGAATTTAAATAAAATGTTCGAAGTGGCTTGCACTCCAAGCGGCGATCCACACAAAACTAACAGCGGTAATGGTTGAATGATGTGGTATGAAGTGGTATGTGGGGGTATACTCGGGACGCATTTAGGTTGGCACAGGTCGGCTCTAGCCCACGACATTTACAAAATATTTTTTTCTCGTTAATGTTTACAGATAGACCCCCTGTGCATTAAGACTTTTTGATTGTATATGATTACAGCTGCTACATATTATTATATTTACCTTTATATCTGATACACATTGTATATGTTCGGTAAAACGTGGGGCTAAAGCCTGCAATGGTACACTGGCTATACACGAAAGTTATAGTACCCTCTATAACTTACGCCTCGCTAGTTTGGTTGCATAAAGCAAATCTAGGCTAGGCTATAAGTGCACTTGATAAAGTCCAAAGGATTGCCTGTTTGGGCATCACGGGAGCCATGTCCTCGACGGCGACGGCTGCTATGGAGACCGCTCTTGGGCTTCCCCCGCTGCATATTGAAAAGTACGTATGTTTTTTGAAATTATTTCTGTGCATTTAATAATTAAAAAAAATATATTATTGTTACGGTGTCTGATTTTTTTTCTTCTATGTGTCATGAACATTTTGAATTTGTTAGCCTACTGTCTTCGGCAAATCAATTTACTTTACCAAGGGTCCAAACTTATAACTAAAAAATTATTATTTATATATCGAAGTTTTATATTGTGTTTACATTGAAAACTTTTAATATTTACAATAGAAACCTTATTCCACGGTCACACTTATTCGTGCAAACAGCTCTTAGTTGCAATACATAAACATTCTTATATCATCTCCAATGTTTTGTATCAGAAATATCCCAACAGAAACGTTTCGTTCGCTCTGTTACAAACGAAACATTAGCAGTTTCAGAGATATTTCTGAGATACGTAAAAAGATTGTTTCGGGAACGTTTCTGATACACAGAAATGTTTTGCGGGGATATGCCTATACCTGGAAGAGAGGCACGCTAGCTAGATGTTTCTCATTGATCGCTATCTGCAACGTATTGAACAATCTTTCCGGGCAATCTTGATACAAATGCTTTCGCTCTATGCCTTCACTCATGCGCAATTGTCTTCAACTGCCTGAAGACCCTAGTTTGCAACGACTTGGGCATGTTAGTGCGTGCCATAAAACGCTTAGTCGCTTCGTAGAATTCCAAAATTCTATCCTAAAAGAAATTTAAGAAGGTAGAGGTATGTGGCAAAGGAGTTCTTCAAATAAAGTTCTTTCAGATACGATCAAATGTGGCAACCACTTATACAGTGTGTTGTAAAAAAGGTTGTCGGATTTTTTACGCAATTATAGTACTGGTGGTAATAAACAAAAGTCTTAGTCAACGTGGGTCCGCAATTCAACTGTTTTGACATATAGTCGATTGCATATTTTAAATAAAAGAAAAACATTTTTCGGTTTTGAGAATAGTTCCTTTGTCAAACAATTGATTGTGACTTAAAATTAGTTCTGTCAGAATCTGTCATCAGATTATTTATCATTTGCGTCATTTTTTTTTGTTCTCTAATTATGCATAAGTACACAAATGCAGAAATGGCCGATATGCATTTTATGACGGTCGTGCGAATGGTAATGCCACTGAAGCACGCGTATGTATGCCGAAGAATTTCCAAATCGGTTGTTACCGAGTGATAAGATTTTCTCAAGACTTCATATCCGGCTGTCCGAAACTGGTTCATTTAAAATTAATGGTGGTTCTGGTAGACCTAGATCAGTTTCTTCTCCCGCAGTAGAATTAGATATTTTGAGACGGGTAGAAGACAAACCAAATATTAGCACTCGAAAACTTGCCGCAGAACTGATCGTCAGTCATCCTCTCATTTGGAGAATTCTGGGGGAACAGCAGCTCTATCCCTACCACATTCAACGCGTGCAAGTTCTTGCTCCTCTCGATTATGATGCACGTAGGGTTTTTTGTCATTGGGTTTTACGAACGCTGGCAGAAACTCCTAATTTTGCGACTCAGATTTTATTTAGTGACGAGGCTGGGTTTACAAGAGACGGAATATTCAATTTTCATAACAATCACGTCTGGGCAGATGAAATCCCCATGCTGTTGTTGAACTGCATCACCAAAACCGTTTTTCGCTAAATGTTTGGCTTGCTATTTTTGGAGACTGTTTAATTGGTCCAGTATTTCTTCCTAATCGTTTAACGGGACAAGTATACTTGGATTTTTTAAGAAATGAATTACCCGTTTTGTTGGAAGACGTGCCACTTTTTAACAGATTAAATATGTGGTTTATGCACGATGGAGCTCCTGCGCATTTTTCCATCGTAGTTAGAAATTTCTTAAATCAAGATTACAACGAGAGATGGATAGGACGGGGTGGACCAACTGCATGGCCTCTTAGGTCCCCTGACCTGACACCTCTAGACTTCTATGTTTGGGAGCATCTAAAACAATTAGTGTACGCACGATCTGTAAACAATTTGGAAGAACTCAGGCAACGAATCGTAAATTGTTGCGAGGAAATTCGAAGGACTCTAGGAATTTTCGAAAGATTGCGTCGATCTTTCATAAGAAGGTGTGAAGCGTGCTTAGACATGAACGGTGAACATGTAGAACAATTTCTTTAGTTTTACTTTAAATAAACATTTGTTTAATTTACATTGCGATCAGAATTTCTTTGAAAATTTTATCCTACTAAACAAATGCAATTGACTATATGTCAAAAACAGTTGAATTGTGGACCCATGTTGACTAAGACTGTTTTGTTTATTTCCACCAGTACTACAATTGGGTAAAATATCCGACAACCTTTTTTTAACACACTGTACAGGAGATGATTGCTGAGAATGATATAGAAACGTAACTAATTCCTTAACCTGTACATTTAGATACTTACGCAGAATTGTGTTAAGCGTCAATCCAGCGGCATATTCGGCGAAAAGATAATTACCACCAAATTCCCACTACGGAAAACAGAGAGAGGATCAATATTCTCGAGGAATGATACACTTATGCACGGACAAGTGTTTGTCACCACTGACAGATATCTTTAATACCACCATGTGCAACATTTCGTTTGAATGTTCTATTTCATCCACAAAAAATCTAGAGACCATATTTTCCCTTAGATGGTGTACCCACGAGTCCTCGTAGCAGTATTGTCTGAAATAATTTTCAAAATTGATTCATCACTCACTGACAAAGCAAGGAGGTCTGCGTTCGTAGCGAACACACGCACAAACGGGTGTTGATAGAAAAGCACCCGATTGCCCGTATAAATTCTCTAGTTGTTTTGATCGAGTAAGAAAAACACACCCATGTATAAAAAACCTACATGCGCCCGTAAATCACGTGGAATATTTCAATGCACAGCCTGTGACACAGCGATGACGCATATATACATAACTTGTTTGTTCGACACGAACCACAACGCAGCTGTGTTTTCGCAATATTCTACGCATTGACGGTGTCTTAGATGTAGCTGTTTATTTATATTTGTGCAGCACTCAAATATCTCCGTTCGGGCTTTCATTGAAAAGTAAGAATTGCTAAAATAATTTATATTTTGAATACGTTTTAAGCATTGTAACAAGATAAAATATACAGGGTTGGGATAAAGTATGGAACCAAGCAAATATCTTTAAAACGAAGAGGACGGTATTGACGAAACTTTGCAGATAAGTGTAAGGAAATATAATACATCTGATGTTGATTTTGTTGTAGTGACTGTACTTCCGGTTCAACCGGAAGTTCCCTCTATTTTTTTTATTTAAATGGAACACCCTGTATATTTTTGCAGATTATAATAGACCTTGTTTTTGCGAATTCGACCATACTGGTTTTAGCACCATTATCTGTAAATAATGGAGAGATAATTAGTTCGGCAAAATGTCAGTGGGGATGATACAATAAGTCCACAGATGTCGGTCACGACCCGAAGCTTGCCCAGCAACAAACAAACGAAAGGTATTATCATCTAGTAGGTAATTAGTAACAAGCAGTCAAGTCTATTTAATTCGCGTCCGTCGAATTACTAAGTGTACAGATAAAAATGGTGCATTTAATGAAAGAGAACGTATTGAAATTTTAATTATGGTCGGGTTTGGCGATCGTGTTAGAACTCATGAAGAAGTGTGTCACTTTTTAATGATTTGCATTCGAAAGAACTCCTATACACGTTCAGCTGTCACTAAAACACTAAAACGTTTTAGTATGACTGGAACGGTTAAAAATTCACCAAAAACAGGCAGACCACAGACCGCAACTAACGCAGTTGTTAGAGAAAACATTGCTATTGAATTAGAAGAATCACCTCAAACTTCTACCCACAACTTTAGCACTAAACCATGGCATAAGTCGTCGTTCTGTAGGAAAAATTTTGAAGAGAGAAAGTTCCATCCGTATAAAATACACCTACTTCAAGAACTGTCAGATAATGATTTTGATCGACGCCTGGAGTTTGCGAATGAATGATGGAAATTTGTAATGCAGACGAACATTTTACAACTAATATGTATTTTCTGACGAAGCAACTTTCTGTTTGAATGGAACAGTCAATCGCCATAATTCCAGTACTGGTCCAATGACAATCCTCACGTGATCCATGAAGCCATACTCAACATTCTCAAAAGTTGAATGTCTGGTTAGGAATTGTTGAAAACAGGCTTATAGGCCATTTTTTATAGAAGGAAATAAGTGGGAAAAGTATTTAGATCTACTGAGAAACCACATTATTCCTGCACTTCAATACAATGGGGAGTTTCCTCAAAGTTTTTGGTTTCAACCGGATGGAGCACCTCCCACTATGACAGGCGAGTTAGGAACTTTTGGATGCTATTTTCCCAAATCGATGGATTGGACGTAGAGGATTCATAGAGTGGCCTGCACGTTCTCCAGACCTTAGTCATTAGATTTTTATCTTTGGGTTTTCTCAAATCTCGTGTTTACGTTAGGCGACCAACTACTTTGCAGGAGTTGAGGCAAAGAATAGTCAACGAATGTGATTTAATCCGTAGAGAAGTTTTGGAAAAGGTAACTCAGAATATCGTAGAAGACTTGCATATTGTCAGCAAGTAAAGGCGAGCATTTTGAACATTTTAAACGAGTTCGTTTATAAGATGACTACCATTTTGTTAATAATTTACGATAAATAAAATTGATTGTTCAGTAAATGTGAAGTGTTCTATCTCTTCATTATTTACAGATAATGGTGCTAAAACCAGTATGGTCGAATTCGCAAAAACAAGGTCTATTATAATTTGCAAAAATATACAGGTGTTCCATTTAAATAAAAAAAAATAAAGAGAACTTCCGTTGAACCGAAGTACAGTCACAACAACAAAATCGAAATTAGATGTATTATATTTCGCGACACTTATTTGCAAAGTTTCATCAACATCATCCTCTCCGTTTGAAAGTTATTTACTTGGTTCCATACTTTATTCTAACCCTGTATAATTGTATTACTTATTTAAATAGGTAGTAGTGACATTTTATTTATTTCTTGTATTTTATTAAAACTGAGGCTACGTTGATAAAATAAAGAAATTTATGGTAACTGATAAGTATGGTGGAGAGATCAATAGAAGAATAGATCGGTGATTTGAACAAATAACTACCAACAGGTTACAACAATGATCGAAATACTAAAAGTGTTGTACTTTTAATAACAGCGCACCTCCTTGAGGGATGTTCTAATTATAATTATATCTATGAGCAACAAGTTTACAAGTAAATACTCACGACTCAAAGCACGCTAAGGAATAATAAAGTGTACTGAGAATGTATCCTAGATACGTTACATACAATTCACATTTGATTGTTTTGACTATGCTTATATTTATTTTAGTGGTCTGTTCGAACTCCCTCACTAGTACATCGATCTATAAATTAAGAAAAGAATAATTTAAGATGTTTTCGAAGTGCTGTTTCTCCAGTCGCGGATCTGAAAATCAGAATAAGACAAGCTCACCTTATACAGCTTCAACAACCTGTTTAAACACAGCATCGTTAGGAATCTCCTCAATATTCCGGTGGCATTTACGAATAATGAGTAGAAGTGAAATGGAAAACTGGAGATTATGTCCAAAACAAATGATATGCTCTCAATGCGGGTTGATAGAATATCTGAGACACTCCAAACAGTTTCTAAAATTACAAGCTTTGTTAATAAGACGAAAAGAAAAGTTGTAAATCCTATTCCATGAGTGGTTATCACGCTGTATATGTTTCATAGACATAGATTCACATACGGAGAAAATTTTAAATGAAAAAGAAATGCAACCATCACATCATTCTTTTTTTCCCTTCATAATTTCAATGTTTATAATTAGAGACCGGATTATATGCAAAGCGCATATATTTTATTTTTTGCATATCTTTAATTATAGTCTATATGTAGACGTATTACACTAATTGAAGTTAATTAATGCTAATTAGTGATTGCATATATTAGATATTTAGGCGTTTCTATGCATATTTTTAAAAAGTTGCATATATTGCATATTTAAGCTTTTCTTATCTTTCTATTTATAAATTCCTAGTAATTCTAATGTAGATCGACAACCGACAATTCTCAGAACAATAATCTTTTACATTGTTTCTCTAATACTTTTTTCCAAGATCTGCACGTGTTTATTTCGCCTAGCAGAAGGGATGTGGTAAATCGTTTTATTATTATTAATTCCAAAATAAACTAGTCATTCATTGAATATTTTGAGCGAAACAGCATGTAATTGTGTTACATTTTTAAATACTGTGCGTCATACAATGAGTATAGCGAACAAAATTTCTTTATGGATTAAGCATATCCTGAACTGGTAAAATGGCGACAAATTTTTGTCGAGCTGCGTACACTGGTAAGTTTAATTTTACTAAAAGCTTTACAATTGTTTTTTAATCGATGCATATATATGCGCATATATTCCAGTTTTTCTTTGCAAATAATCCGATCTCTATTCATAATAAATGATATTTTTTTCTCTTAAAGCGATTTGATTTATAATTTCAGGTTGAAACGATATTCTAGATATTATCTTACCGTTTTGGTTTCGGATTCGCAGTGAAGGCCTTATCAAAATATCAAAGACGTATACCACAAAGACCGTTTGAGCGGTTAGAGCGTTATTCAATTCTTTTTCGTGTTGAAACGCGGCGATATACGGGTATCTAATGGCTACGTAGAGGACTGTGA
Source organism: Protaetia brevitarsis (assembly GCA_004143645.1). Lineage (NCBI taxonomy): Eukaryota > Metazoa > Arthropoda > Insecta > Coleoptera > Scarabaeidae > Protaetia > Protaetia brevitarsis. The sequence goes on from RXPK01003220.1 coordinate 47,231, forward strand.
TCAGAACGCATATGTTCCACATTTTTAGGAATTGTGAGTGCGGCCTCAGTATCCACGGCCAAGAGGTCTTCAGGAAAATATCGTCGTAACTCTTTTGATTATGGATCTACGACAATTACTATATTTTCGAAATAAATGAAACATGTTACGTAAACACTTACCTCACTGTATGTGTACATGTTGTGAGAATGCTCGCGTCGATCGCTAATCATGTTCGTGCATTTGTGCCTGCTTTTTTATCTTTTCTTTGAACCGAAGAATCTTTTTTCGATTCTAAGCATTTCCTGAAAAAAGAAAAGTATTGCGATGGCGACTAGATATTCAGGCCTTCTCTCCCAAACACGTCTAGTTAGCGCACTCCCAAAGCGCGTCATCATTTTGAATGTAATTGTGATTTTGTTGTAGAGTTTGCGTGTATTGGTTAATACACAATTAATTTTGCATTGCGTTTAGTATACACAAAACCAACCACACATAAATATTTTGTTAAGCATATTTTCTTGAAACAAACATGCCTTTGTTGGTTCAATATTTGCAAGATATAAAGCGTAGTATCAAATCTTCCGTAGCGCCAGCTAGCTCGCGGCTGTGAGTTTGTCCGATCGTTTAATGCCTGCCGAAAGATGTTTGTTATGTTGCGATACACTACTTACGTCGACAATAATTAAATTAATTAAATGTAACCTCTAGAAGTGGTTGTAAGTGTGAGTGAATGTTCAGGGTTCCAACTCTTGATGTACACCAGCGACACTTTCTAATTGTACGACTTACAGCAATAATAGAGCATATATGCTTAGCATGGATATAGACGGATCTATGCATTCATTGCCGTCTTCGAAATATATAAAACCAGATGTGCGGTCTATGTGTTTTAAATGTAAAGAGAAGCAGTAAGTAAACATAGAAAAACATTGAAATTAAAAATAGAGGCAAATAAAATCATCAAAGGCGCATACTCATGCTTGCCAACTTACATCGTTTAGCACAATTCGAAGTTTTTCAGTTGCTTACCTAAATATAATATTGTATACGAACAGATGTTGTTTTCTTTACACATCCCTATACAGCTTTACTAAATATGTTTGTGTTTCTTAATCTAATTGATTCATAATGATTGTTTTTATATCTATTTTTAGAACGCTTCGTTTTTCGATATTACATAATGAAATTAATATATATATACCGTAACCGACATAATATTGCACATATGGGATTTTTTTATTATTATTAAATATTAATATTTTTTTTTGGGATATGTTGTGCTTGTTTGGGAACCCCAAAATTTATTTTGACATACGTCAGGTGACCACTAGTATGGCGGTTAATTTTAAAAATATGTTATAATTTCCAAAAAGTGAGATTAAATGACACGAAGTCCAAAAACGTTATTTGAAAACGTTGCTTGGAATTCAATGCTGAGAGAGGTTGCTTGGAATTCAATTCTGAGGCTGTATGCAAATTTGTGTGAAGATATTTGAAAAAAAAATGAAAATCACAATTTTTCCAAACATTGTTTAAATGAATTACATATTTCCATTTTTCTCGTTTTTAGCAGCTCAATAGCAGTAATATTCTAAATCTGGCTGATACTCAAACAATTTTATTAATATGTAATTCAATTAATCAAGATTTGGAAATTGTGATTTTTCAATTTTTAAAGTATCTTACAAAACTGTAAAAAGTTTTTCCGGCTGTTGAGTCGTGGTCTTGTGGAATTATTTTCGTACGTTTCGTTTACATTTGCGTGAACATCTTTAGCGGCGAGGTCGAAGTTTCCTTCGTGATGGCACATCGTTTAGTGACGTTTAGTTATCTTACAAAATTTGCATACCGCTCAGAATTGAATTCTAAATAACTTTTTCAAATAACTTTTTCGAAATCATTTCATCTAACTCTTTTTTGGATTCACAGCATATTTTTCATATTTACTGTCATACTAGTGTCAGTGACGTGTGTCAAAATAGATTTGGGGTTTCTAGACAGCACCACCTATCTCCCAAAAAATTTTAGTATGTTTTAATAATAAAAAAAATCCTATATGTTGCAATATTTATGCAGGTCACTGTATATAATAATCGTTAATTATTAATTTTAACCTGCATTTTATATTATACCTATCACTGCTGTTCGATTTACGACTAATTCAAATTTTGTATTTCTTGAAAAAATATTGTGAGACTTTTGAGAACTAGAACTCTTTGGAACTAGGGAATTTATAATCGAAATATTATTTCATCTTGTTATTATAATATTAATAAAAACACACTATTACTATAACCAAATAAAATATTTCTGACGAGCGTAGAACTTCGTTCTAATAATCTGATATAAAAATCGTGGTTTTGAATGCGTCCTCGCTATATCTGTTTCATTATTAATGTCAAGAAGGAAGCCGGAGCGAATTAAGAAATTGATATGAAATCGTCAGACATCAATTAGATTAAAAATATAAGCGTAACGGAGATATGCTTTACTGATTTCAGTATAACTGGATACCTTACATATTTCATGCGATCCATTTTGATGCGTTCATTATTATTTGCATACGTGTAAAATGAATAAAAGTAGTAAACCAGTGATATTGCTATTTTGCATTAATTAACATGCCTATGGTCTAGTTCCTAGTGGTAGTTCAACCATAAAATGAAAATACCTTTTAAAACCATTAATAAGACCACAGTTATTACAATACTTCAAACATCAAATAAATTTATTCCTATACGCCAAGATAACAATATATATAGATGCATTCAACTTCGCACATTAATAAATCAGCCTAAGCTTTTTTAAAATAACAGACAGCACATCTGTGTTTACACATTTCGAAGCGGCCGGTTAATGCATAGATCTGTCTATTCCACGCTAAACATGTAGGCTCTATTTTACCTTGTAGGTCGTACAATTAGAAGTGTCGCTGGTGTACGCAAATAAATAGAAATGTTGTTGTAGGAAGACATATGTTGGTTTTTTGTGTCTTTATCCTCAGGGGCGGCTACGATTTGCAGTCGCGGAGAGCCGGAGGCTACGTCGTGCGTGCCCGGAGGGCGGCTACTATCTACAATTCGCGTGGAAAACGGTGAACTATGTCATGCATTCCCGAATGGCGGCTACGATCTATAGCTGCGAAGGAACGTTAAATGCACGGCTTATACAGCTCTGCGGCGTCGGTGGGGAATCAAGCGTAGATTCAACATGCGAACGCGTGTGGACGTGACATGCTAAGAATAGAAACTAGTGATGAGCGATATTTCACTAACTGTGATTCTTTCTAACGGTGATTGGAGAATCACAGATCACGGCCGTAGTTGGAGAATTATAAAAGCAGTGATTCGTGATTGCGGTAACGATCAACGGTGAGGCGCGATTGCGCACAGCAAATTGACGATCACTGCTCGGCCATTGGCAAGTAAACAAATAATATCGGTGAATTAGCGAGCCTAAAACTGTGATTACCGTTGCCTATGAAAATGAATAAAATATCAAACCGATGAATGACCGTAACACATTATTATTATCAGCTGGAAATTGACGGAGGTTATCTCTCTTACAATGTATTTATGTTTTTCAAATGTAAATATTGATACCCTTTTATATAATTATATTATATCTGCAACTATATAAGGAATGTATATTTATTTTTATCTATTGTGTAATGCCCCTAGTACCAAAACTGAAATTTCCCACAATAATTTTTAGGAACTTCAACAATGAAACACGAAATTACCAATAATTTTGTATTAGATTACAAGATTAGTACTTTGATGTCTTTCTATTGAAGTTACTAAAGAATAATTGTAAGAAATTTAAATCTTGCTACTAGAGGCATATTTTGTTATAAGATTAATTATATTATTATTTTTAAGTGCTAATTCAAAAACAAAAGTATTTTTATTGAATTGTAGGTAGTAGTATTAAATCACTGCTTTTTTTTAAATCTTCGCTCACTTTAAGAATTATATCTGTGTTTTATCATTGTAAATGCTGCAAAATGAAATTAACTTTATTTCATTTTTTATATTCACTATTTGTCATATTTTTGAAAACAAATGTGTATACAAATCTTTGCGTTAATGTTCTCCTTAGAGAAATATGTAGATTTACAATATTTTTCTTCTTATAGTGAATTTATAAATTTTTCCACTTTAAGTCAAAATTTACTTTGTCTAATGCTGTGTTATAATTGTTATTAAAACATAAAAATAAGATTAAGTTTATAAATCATAAAAAAACATTTCTATAGATCTAATTGTCTGTATTTTCTCAAACTACGTAATGCATCTCAGAACTTGTATCCATCCTTGCTTTTCGCATTGCAGTTATGTTAGCTATTTTTATTTACAAAGTTGTAAAAATATAAATTTGAGTTTTTTTTTTGATATATAAATGTTTTCCAAAACAGAAAATGTGCATGGTAACTCTAACGCTGTGAAAAGAAAAACTCCTCACCTCATAACCTTTACTAAAGTATGAGAAGTACACACGATTAACGTTATACCTATGGATACTAATTGTAAATATGATATCGATGAGTCATACAGTGATCGCAATCACCGTTTATAATCACCGTTATTTGTAAATCACATTCACGACTCACGATGTGATTTAAGAATCACCGTTTCGCTCATCACTAATAGAAACTAAGAACTAGCGCGCGGTGGTAAAAAAAAACAAAACAATGAATAAATGCGGCTGTAACGAACATAAGTAAGAAAAAATCATTAAACGAACGGAAAATTTATGCCAAAATAAATTATTAACCAAAAGGATATACTGAAATGAATGAACTTGTAAAGTCACGCTACAATCTTATCATTTGCAGATTTTCTTTAATATTTTCTGTTTGCTCTAGTTTTCTCCAAATTTTCTCTAATCGAGTTTTCTGTGAATACTTTCCAAATTCGCTTGAAATTTAAATTATATTTCTGCAGATATATCCTTAAAATTTAAAAATTTAATATCAAATCAAAAAATTATTTTCTCAAAAAATTACGAAAACTAACACCGAGATGTAATAAAGGTATCGCTGTTAGATATCACATCAAGAACTAAAAAAACAAAAAAGAAGCTAAATTCAGAAATGTGCTTCTATTCCGCAAATTTTAAAAACACCCCTCGTAACTACATTCGAAGTAATTCTAGAAGTAATAAAGGAACAGCATACCATTTTCGAACAAACGAAATAGCAGTCTTCTGCACACCAACCTCCCTTAACTTCCGAGCGAGCTCTATGCTCTGGCTGAAAGTTCTGATGTACTTTACGGCCTTCTTGAAGCTTATGATATCGGCTGACAGTTTGCCAGAAGTATCTCTTATTTAGTATGTAAATCACTGAATAGGTAGCGACAACTATCTAAAAGCAGGTAAATTTAAAATGTGCATCATTCTAACCAATAGTCAAACGATCTTCCACCTACTTTAAATTTAGTGACTTTCGTGTACAGCAAATTCATCTGCCCAATTATCGAACCTTTTCCCAGCGTTAAAATTGGGCTGTCGCCATCCTCGCCAGATAATACGTGCAAATTTCCACGAGCGACGAAGCACATTTCGTCGCTGATTTTCCCAAGTCGAATAGAATATCTCCTCTGCTAAACGCTTCCATGTGCATGCTACGCATAACAGCTTGCTTAAAAGCTTCGCTTGTAGATCTGATTACTTTGCACTGGAATAAACCGAGAAAAGTATGAGGCAGAATGATCTAATTATTGGCATAAACCTAAAAACTTATTAATTCTGGAAGCACAGCAGCCTCCATCCTTAAAATTTTAATAAGTAAGATGGGTCTTGTAACCACTTATTCAAAAGGTCTTGTAATTCTCTTTAGGGCAAGATGTTTCAAAAAGTCATTTTTTTTTAATTAGAAAGCAAGAAGTTGTCGAAGGATGCCAACGCATAACTCCAGAAATGTCAGGAGAGCATTTGAAGCAAGATTGGGCTATTGTATGGAGGTTAATTGTGATCATTTTGAATATTTAATAAAGTAAAATAAAAGTCATTTCGTTCTAATCGTATTTTATTACACAGGTTGCTAATGATCCACTTTTTGCTTACCGATTAAAGAAAATAATGCAAAAAAAATTAAAAGACCTTTTTAATGAGTAGTCACAAGACCCCTTTCCTATTCAATTTTTAAGCTGAGGCTGGTGCCCCTCAGGAAAAATTTTAAGTCATCAGGCCCGTCATTAAGAGTTGTCCCCCTTGATATGATGATTGACAGGTTTCGGAATTTTACATGAATCACAAATAAGGAGGTATTTGAAATGGCTTGTCTCAATTGAAATGTGCTATATGCAACAGTAGTATTTTTAATAAAAGGGATATTTCTTTAAATTTGGAGTATAAGGATTTTGTATTATTTTTATTAGTAAAAGTAAGTAACTTATTGTGAGGAATGAAAATATCTTTTTTTTCTTCTTTGATGTTTTGAGGTGTCTGTGAATTGTAATTTGTAATTTTTTCTTTTTTGTGATGTTTTTAACTTTGTTTATTTAAATATTTAAAATTAAAAATTTAAAAATTTAAAATTTAAAAATTTAAAAATTTAAAATTTAAAATTTAAAAATTTAAAATTTAAAATTTAAAATTTAAAAATTTAAAATTTAAAAATTTAAATTTAAAAATTGAAAAATTTAAAATTTAAAAAATTAAAAATTAAAAAATTCTAAAATTAAAAATTAAAATTTTAAAATTTAAAAATTAAAAATTTAAAAATTTAAAATTTAAAAATTTAAATTTAAAATTAAAGATTTAAAAATTAAAAATTTAAAATTGTAAATTTAAAATTTAAAATAAAATTTAAAAAATTTAAAATTAAAATTAAAAATTTTAAATTTAAAAATTAAAATTTAAAATTTTGAAAATTTAAAAATTTAAAATTTAAAAATTTAAATTTGAAATTTAAAAATTTAAAATTTAAAATTTAAAAAATGTTAAAATTTAAAATTTAAATTTAAAATTTTTAAAATCGAAATTTTTTTCAATCATTCGTTTAACATGGACTCATTTATGTGCGCTGATATATGCATGGCAATAGTGTATGTAATAGAAATGTGAAGGTGGAAGTTTTCTTCTCAGATGAGGTTGGTTTTATCTTTCTAGATATGTAAATTTACAGAATATGACATTGTGGTCATCAGCACATCCTTATTTTTTTCGTTGAAAACCATCAAATCTCCGAAAAGTTGATGTCTAAGTTGGAATATGTCGAAGATTAGTGGATGCCTTTTTTTGAAGGCTGCACGATATCGCACGATGAAGAATTACAAAATAGGTATTTTCAACAAGATGATACAGTGCACATATACGATTTGCACTTCAATATCTCATAGAATATTTTGATGGCAGAGTAACATGCAAGAACACTGAAATCTCATATCCAACTGGTCTTGCGATTTAAACACGTGCGATCTTTGCGTATGACCATACATCAAAAACTCCATTTATTCAACGCCAATATATAATGTGGAAGAACATAGAAATCGCATAACAGAAAAATGTTAAGAGATTAACAATTCACCGCAAATGTTGCATACTGCTTTTAAGAGATGAAGAAGACTTGGTTTATGTTTTCAATATTAAATGAATTATGTGTTTTTCTTTATGTTTTCATATTAGTTTGGGGTTATAAAATTAATTTACAATGAAAATGCGGATTAATGAATGTCATTATTGTTATTAAATTAATTGGCTAAATTATCAACCCAAAACATTTACATTTTGTAGTCCTAGTCTAATTATGATTTTTCCCAATAGCTCCTATATTTTCCCAGGTTTCTCATCTCGAAAACATACACTGGCATAATTTTATAATTTCTGCCAACTTTATCGGTGTTTTGCTCCACAACGCTTTAGAATAATTGAGAATATGTAATTACTTACCTTTAACAGCGCATTCCAAAATATTTCCGTTTTGGTCTCATTTAAAAAGGGATCTGGGACTACGTGCATTAAAGTAGCGTGTTTTATGGCCTTGTCCCTAAAGAAGAACTCCCTGTAGTAATTCAGTATTCTCTTTTTGATGGTATGGGAAGTCATGCTGTTTGATCTGCAGAAATAAATATGTCGATATAAGTATAGATTTGAATATTTCTATAAGCGTTTATTATTTATTATGTACATGCTGTGTTATCCAACCACAATCAACTGCAACATTATCAGACTTACCAGATCGTTTTCTAGCGTTCGAAGTCTATAGACCATGTGACCCTCAAAATGTTTTCACGTGTATTATGCACATGGTAAAATCGGCATTGAGGAGGCAATAGACAAGCCATATGTACAGAAACATAACAAAGGTCAAAAAAGCTTCCTCCCCAGGATTATTAGTTGAAGCGCCTTCATACCTGAAATAATTTTTTGTTCTAAATGAATTGGAAAGAGATGAAGTAAAGTAAGTGTTGCTAATGCCTGGAAATTTACAATGGGCCCTTAGCCCTCCTTGCACTTACCCCAGAGAAGTCAGCCCTCCTAAGATATAATTCAAACTGACGCAATACAGTTTAAAGGGCGTAAACGAACCATAAGATACATTGTGTTTAGTATAGATCACACTGCTCCAGTAAGAGAAACGGCCATAGAATTTCGCGTCACATATGGATTCTTCCTAAAAGTAGGAATAACCCGTGCAACATTTATAATAATAAATAAAGAAACAACGCTAAGATTGTTAAGAAATTGTTTAATCGCACAATTGTGATTCACGCTGTAAAAGTACCTACTGGATCAATACTCGCCTTTCTTTAAATGTTTTCAGATGATTTTGATTTGACAAAATGTGGCAAGAGGGTAAATTACCTGGCATAAATATATAAGATTCACTTCTCGTTTTACATCATTATGTTTAGACCAATAGAGTCACTACTAGGATCAAGTAATATGGAAACATTTTGGAGGCAAAACAGCGATTTGAAGCCTTATATTTCATATGGACAAAAATAACGAAAACTTAAAGTTTATTTGAAATGTCGTTACCAGGTATAAAATATCTAATCGCTGTGTTTATTCATTAATAATTGCGCTATGCTGTGTACCCACCTCATAGCATCCAATAAGCTTCCAGATACAAACCAAAGTGTGGATAACTAAAATCCAAATAACTAGATATTTCTTGTACAAACTGAACAGGGTTATTTGGCCTGGCAAGTTATTCATTAGCGCTACAAAAGGAAGAACTTGTTATGGAAAATTTTTCTAGAACTAAAGATCTCTAACGATTCAGTTAAATATTTTTTGCTGGTTTATACATTTGCATATATAATTTCTGCAATTTATGCAGCAATGATACATCAATTTTGTTATTATTGGAGTCGTATGCTACAGAGGGCGCCTTAAATTTGGGCTAAATGACAAGAGATAGAAAAGGTAAGGTACTATGTACTTATGTCCAAAGAAACTACTACGAACTTACCTATGTAAACAGCTATTTTCCAAAATCTTAAACTGAGGAAAGCTAAGGTAACAAAGACGAGATACAGGTTATAGTAAAATAACAGTATCACTTCCATAGGTATTGCAATTAAACTGATCAAATACATCAGCACCAACCCTAAAACAACATATACATACAAAGAATGTGTACATTTATATTCGCCAAAAACCCTGTACGTATGTAGGGATCTTCTTTGTTAAATGTTTAGCCGTTTATCTTAGCCAAAATTGAGCATTAATCGATTAAATTGTTGATTCAATTAATCCTGATTAAAATTGTCAATTGGAGATTTTCGAATTTTGGAATACTTTTGAATTTTTGGAATGTTTTGGAACTTTTGGAATGTTCGGAATTTTTTTTAATTTTTGGAATTTTTGAGATTTTTTGATTTTTTGAATTTTTAAAACTTTTAAAAATTTTGGAACTTGAAATTTTTTCATTTTTGTTTGGACCGTCGCAAGTACTTGGGCCGTTGCAAGTACTTGGGCCGTTGCAGGCACTTGGCCGTTGCAGGCACTTGGGCCGTTGCAACAATTGGCCGTTGCAAGCACTGGCGTTGCAAGTACGTGGGCCGTTGCAACACTTGGGCCGTGCAGCACTGGCCGTTGCAAGCATTGGGCCGTTGCAAGCACTTCGGCCGTTGCAAGTATTGGCGTGCAAGAAATTGGGCCGTTGAAGACTGGGGCGTTGCAAGCACTTGGGCGTTGAAGACACTGGGCCGTTGAAGTCGGGCGTTGCAAGCACTTGGCCGTTGCAAGCACTTGGGCCGTTGCAAGTCTTGGGCGTGCAAGACTTGGCCGTGCAAGTACTTGGGCGTTGCAGTATTGCCTTGCAAGCACTTGGCCGTTGCAAGCACTTGGCCGTTGGAACACTTGGGCGTTCAAGCATTGGGCCGTTGCAAGCACTTGGGCCGTGCAAAGTACTTGGGCCGTTGCAACACTGGGCAGTTGCAGCACTTGGGCCGTTGCAATACTTGGAACGGTTGCAAGTATTTTGAATCTTTGGCATTTTTTGGAATTTTTTGAATCTGGATTTTTTGAATTTTTTGAATATTTTTGAATTATCGGTTTTTGGAATTTTTTTAAATCTTCGGATTTTTTGAATTTTTGAAATTTTTGGAATTTTTGAATTTTGAATTTTGTGAATGTGGAGTTTTTAGAATTTTGGGAATTTTTGGAATTTTAGAAATTTTTGGATTTGAAATTTTTGAATGTTTGAATTTTGAAATTTTAGATTTTAATTTTTTGATTTTTTTTTGGCAGGTTTGAATTTTTGGAATTTTTGGAACTTGAGATTTTAAGATATTTTGAATTTTTGAAATTTTTGGAATTTTTTGAAGTTTTGCAATTTTTTAAATTTTTGAAATCAGCACTTGGGCCGTTGTAAGCATTTGGGCCGTTGTAAGCAGCTTGCGCCGTTGTAGCTGCCGGTTGCAAGTACTGGCCGTTGCAAATATGGCAGTTGCAAGCACTTGGGCTTGCAAGCATTTGCGTTCAAGCACATGGGCGTTCAAGTACTTGGGCCGTTGCAAGCACTTGAATTTTCGGAATTTTTGAATTTTTTAAATTTTCGGATTTTTTGAATTTTTTGAATGTTTGGATTTTGGAATGATTGGAATTTTTTGAATTTTTGGGATTTGTGGAATTTTTTAATTTTTTGGATTTTTGAAATTTTTGGAATATATGTGGTTTTTGCAATTTTTAGCATATTTGGAATGTGGGTTTTTGAATTTTTGGAACTTTCGGGATTTTTTGAATTTTTGGGATACTTGGAATTTCCTAATTTTTTAATTAGGGATTTATTAGGACCGTTGCAAGCACTTGGGCGTCGCAAACACTTGAGCGTTCCAAGCGCGAATACAAACTGAGATTTAATCCGTTTTAGCGTTTTAGGCTCCTAGCGGTTATTATTTTTATTAATCATCAGATTACCAATTCTCACAACAGACGTCAAAATGATGTAAACAATAATAAATAGACTAATATGCTAAAAAAAAACTGATAGTATAGAATCTATACGTGCTTTTTTTATGATTTTCTGCCTGAATGGATTTATTTAGTGTGTTAATTTATTTCGATATTTTAACACTGCTCGGATCTTTATTAATTAATGGAGTATTAAAAGTAAAGAGGATCAAGCAAAATTAAATAGATAGACTAGAATAATTCTTTAGCAAACCAATACTTAGTGCAAAAAATGAATATCTATGTAACACTTACATCTACTAATTGGATGATGGGCCGTTCGTAAGCTGGTGTCCCTTAATAGATGGAACGAGATGATCGCCACAGCATCAAGTATCCTTATTATATTCGACCCCATCTGTATAAACAGCAAACCGAATATGTACGCAGCGCTATGATCGAAAACTATCTGAAAATATAGAAAATATGTGTAGTTAAAGATAAATGTGTGTAGATAGTTCTGTATGCACATTTTTGAAACATCACAAAATGACAATCTCAAATTATTGTATGTTTTGTACACGTCAATAACACAATCTTTTGGGATGTTACATTATTTACAGGTTGCGGGAAAAAAGAAATGTTTCGTACGCATTTAATGTTTTCTCGAAAATCAGATTTTGTTATTAGGTTCGCATTAAACGGCTATTATTAATATTACTTATAACTTTCTCATTATAGTACCATCTGTATCTAAACCCTCGAAATTTATGGTATCTCCGGTAAAATAAATTTTCAAACAGTTGAAAAAGTTACCATAAAGGTAACGAAACGAATGTAGCAAATAAAATAAATGTAAAGGAGAACTTAAAAAGCTTTACTCTTATTCCGACCTTAAACCCAAATTAAAAAGTGTCACAAAATCACAGATATTAGTGTGGATCATAACTCTCAACTGAATACTATTTAGTCCCGCAAATACTATAAAAACATAAGTGAAACTACTTACCTGATACGTAAAATAAGTATACAAAAACAAGTTGGCTAGAATCGTGATAAACGTCCATGTGAGGTTAAAATTTAAGTTGATCAAGGATTCGAAAAATTCCTCGGTGGTGAATAGCGGCTGGTATGATTTCTGAAAAGCATTGTATGTACGTGACAAAAACACTAGCATCTAGAGAAGGATAACGGCGATACCTCACTCTCTTCTTTTTCTTCTTCTTCGTCAGTGCTTGTTGTAATAAGGACTTTGCGCCTCTTCAAGACTTCGGAGAACCTCGCAGATGGATCGTATTCGATACGATCAGTATTGGCATATTTTAGCAGCATTTTCACTTGACAGCTTTCGTCAATTTGACAAATTAACGAAAGCTGTCCATTTTAGGCGAATTCAATGTGCACTAGTTTTAAAATAATGATATTGTCATTCTTTGCAGAAGCACATCAGAGTATATTAATTGCCATGTGAGCAGCAAAAACTTATTGGTTTCCTATGTTGCATTTTTATATCTAATTTTGTTAAAAAACTTAAATATATTTATTTTTTGTTGACTTATTTCCTTTTAATGTTGAATTTTTGTGTTTAGAGTCTGTTACATTCATATGTTTATTTTAATACTGTCAATGATTGAATGTGATAAATATAAACAGCATTGTTTTGTTAATATTATACTTCCAATTTTTATTTAAGGTAAACTTATTGATAGAGATTGCATACAACTCATCCTAAGCTCCGTGTTCCACCTAAAGATACTACACTAGGCTACCTGTTCTAAGTACACCAGCGACACTTTCTAATTGTACAACCTACAGCATAAAATGGAGCCTATATGTTTAGCATGGATAGTAGACGGATCTATGCATTCATTGCCGTCTTCGAAATATATAAACACAGATGTGCGGTCTCTGTGTCTTAAATGTAAAGAAGAAGGCAGTAAGTAAACATAGAAAAACATTGAAATTATAAAATAGAGGCATATGCTTGCCGACTTACATCGTTTAGCACAATTCGAAGTTTTTCAGTTGCTTACCTTAAATATAATATTGTATACGAACAGATGCTGTTTTCTTTACACATCCCTACAGCTTTACTAAAATATGTGTTTTTTTAATCTAATTGATACATATGATTGTTTCATATCTATTTTTAAAACGCCGCGGCTTCGTTTTTCGATATTAACATAATGAAAATTATATATATATATATAAGAAACTTAATTCAATTCTTGGTTATTCGTGACGATGAAGGTATTTCAAAAATAAAATAAAAACTACATTTACGTTTCGGCATTATATTGCCTTCTCAGAACCTACAATATAATTAAAATAGTGAGAGTATATTTGTTTACATAGTTGTTATATGTTGCTTACCTAAAAACATAATCTAAAAACCGAAAAAATTAACTATTATAATTTCAGAAGTTACATTTTGTTAAAACATTATTACTATTTTTTTTTTCTTTTTTTTTCTATTATCAATTTATGAACCATTTGTGAAATTATTAATTTACAATAAAGTTTCTAAACTTTTCGACTTGTTGTGTTGTTATATTTCGAATGATTTTAATGTTAAAGACAAGCAGTGTAGCCTTTACCAATAAACAGTTTTTACACTACTATTTTCTTATACTAAATAGAACCTAATGCAAAGGAGGAACGTATACCGGGTCTGGTCACAAAGTAATTACAAGATCGAACTGTAAATAGTTGATAATTTTGAATCTCAACTCTGTCATTGATTGCATCATTATTTTGTTTTATGTGTATTAAGCTCTAACAATGTTTCTGATTTTGTAAATTTTTTCATTAGCTTAATATAGAGTTTATATAATTAAATGTGTGTTGTATTGATTGTATGTTTTTTTAAGGCTGTGCTGTTGTTTGCGTATTTATGGCATTTAGTCTTCTCAGAAAGATGTTGCATGGTTTGCCAATGTATACGCCTTTGCAATCATTACATGGATTTTGTAACTACATGCGTTTGTTTGTTGTGGGGAACTTTATCTTTCAATTGGTGAAATACAGCTTAAATATTATGATTTTGTGTGTGCTATTAATTTGTATGGTAACAAATGTTTTAATTTTTTCTGATAGATTTTTAATGTATGGTATTGGAGTGTATGTGTGAATCATTATTCTCTTTTGTATGTTTGTTGTGTTGCTATTATTGTTGTAATACTTGTGTAACCTGCTTCTAAATGTTTTATCTATGAGTTTGTGAGGGTAATCATTGTGTAGTAATATTTTTTGGCTTTGTGTATATTTCTGATCTGTATGTGGACTTGTTAATTTATAGTTCTATAATTAATGAAGTAATGGCGCTTTTTTAATGACAGGGTTGGCATGATTGTAGTTAAGTATCGTTTGAACGCTGTGGTTTAAATAAAGTTTGGTATAAAATTTTGTTATTGGGCGGATTAAAGTCAAAATCTAAAAAGTTTAGCTGGTTATTGTTTTCGTATTATATTGTGAAATTGAATTTTTGGATGATACTGATTAAAATGATGTAGAAAGTATTGTGCTTTTGTCAGCAGGCAAACAAAGTAACAGTCATCGAGTATCTTTTATAAAAGGTCGGACAAATTGTAGTTTCTTTAAACATTAGTTCCAAATCTTCTAAGACTAACTGTTGCAATCACACTTGAAATAGGCGCACCCATGACACAACCATGAATCTGTTTGTAAAAAGTTATTGTTGTATTGAAGTAAGTGGTGGAAAGCGTTAATTCCAAAGCATTGATAAATTAATGCTAATGGTAGGGGGTATGGTTCTGTAATTCATTCCAATGATTTTAACTGCATTGATTGCTAGATTATCGGTATATTGGTGTACAGGAGGTGACATCTAATGATATAGCATATCTGAATCATTGATTGTGCAGTGTCTACAAACTCTTTAAACTGTAATGAGTTTTTTATATAGTAAATCATTGTTTCCTATATCATTAGAAATTGATTCTGCGAGGAATTTTGATAAATATAAAGAGGACCCTGTATACATGAAACAATGGGGCGTAAAGGAATCTGTGGCTTATGTAGTTTTGGCAACCCATAATCCGAGGGGCAAGAGAGTTGTTCAGGTTTTAAGGATTTTTACTATTCGTCAACTGATGTATTTTTTATTATGCCACTTTTTAATGAGTTCGTTGTTGCGTTTTTGATATTGTTTAGTGGGAATATACAACACAGCCAAAAACATATTATACACAATAATTACCCTCACAAACTCATAGATAATAACATTTAGAAGCAGGTTACACAAGTATTACAACAATAATAGCAACACAAAACCAGTAACAAAGGAATAATGATCACACATACCACTCCAATACCATACATTAAAAACTATCAGAAAAATTAAAAAATTTTGTTACATACAAATTAAAAATAGCACACAAAAATAATAATAATTTAAACTGTTATTTCACAAATTGAAAGATAAAGTTCCACAAACAACAACGCATGTAGTTTACAAATCCATGTAATGATTGCAAAGGCGTATACATTGGGCAAACATGCAACATCTTTCTGAAAGACTAAATGGCCATTAATACGCAAACAACAGCACAGCCTTAAAAAAACATACAATCAATACAAAACACACATTTAATTTCAATAATACCTCTATATTAGCTAAAGAAAAAAATTACAAAATCAGAAACATGTTAGAGCTTATACACATAAAACAAAATAATGATGCAATCAATGACAGAGTTGAGATTCAAAATTTATCAACTATTTACAGTTCGATCTTGTAATTACTTTGTGACCAGACCCGGTATACGTTCCTTCCTTTGCATAGGTCTATCTTAGTATAAGAATAGTAGTGTAAAAAACTTGTTTATTGGTAAAGGCTACACTTGCTTGTCTGTAACATTAAATTCATTTCGAATTAACAACAACACAAGTCGAAAGGTTTAGAAACTTTATTGTAAATTAATAATTTCACAAATGGTTCATAATTTGATAATAGAAATAAAAAAAGAAAAAAAAAAAATAGTAATAATGTTTTAACAAAATGTAACTTCTGAAATTATAATAGTTAATTTTTTCGGTTTTAGAATTATGTTTTTAGGTAAGCAACATATAACAACTATGTAAACAATATAACTCTCACTATTTTAATTATATTTGTAGTTTTCTGAGGAAGGCAATATAATGCCGAAACGTAAAATGTAGTTTTATTTTATTTTTGAAATACCTTCATCGTCACGAATACCAAGAATTTGAATTAAGTTTTCCTATAATTTTTGGCGAAGAATATTAAATATCATTTATATATATATATATATATATATATATACTATATCTATGCACTACAATGGAATAATAATCTCACTTTAGATCATTTACACTATAAATGAAACCCTATATCACGCATTTAATAAATATTTTTTTATTGATTGACACACAAAAGATATAATGTTGA
The DNA here is from genome assembly GCA_004143645.1 of Protaetia brevitarsis. Taxonomy (NCBI): domain Eukaryota; kingdom Metazoa; phylum Arthropoda; class Insecta; order Coleoptera; family Scarabaeidae; genus Protaetia; species Protaetia brevitarsis. The sequence continues at coordinate 63,993 of RXPK01003220.1, forward strand.
ACCTTGTTAATATGCGTTTATAAATTTTCGATTGAGACAATCGAGAATGGACTGACATTTTAATACATTACATTTTTTATTTTGATTTAGTTCATTTACTATACTGACAAACTTTAATTTATGTGACTCTCAATAAAGTTAATATGGTAAATACAATTTCATTATTTTAATTTATCGACTCTCTTAATTGCAAGTGCCATGTACTATATTTACACATTGTTTCATATCTTAGTATATAATTGTAGAGAATTTGTATGTAAAATATGTAGCTACTGACAAAATTATAATTCAATAACAAAGTATTGATGCGGAAAGAAATACTTTTATCTAAAATAGATCGATAAAGTTATAAATATGCATTTAATGCGCTGTTGAATTAATGTCCTTGAACGTTTTTATGGTGCAGCTTATATATTTACAACCTTTCTTACATTACCTGAATATATTTCCAAACCTTTTTTTTGCATGAAGTTAATCTCTCTCAAACCCCGTATCGCTAAGCGATAATGCACGAACGATTTACAACGAATCCGAACCTGCTTTTTTTGTATTATAGGGTGATGTTTGATACTGCGTCTATTCGCATTTAACTACATACTTCGGACGGCGTCGCTTTTCGCCTGACGAAAATTAATCAGTCTAAACTGCGTAATAGTAATTGTGTGAATTGTGCGATTGTGATAATTGGATATTCTTTACACCTGCATCATTCTTTTGCCGAAATCGCATCGCTCCTGGGGATCTTCATTTGAAATTTTCGCGCTGAATAAACAAAGGTATGTTAATGTATATTTATTATTATTTATTTGGGTAACAGTGCCTAGACTGCGTATTTATATTAATAATAAATATGCATTCTAGGCACTGTTGCATGGTATTTTTGAAATTTTATATTTCCTATGGATATTATATCCCTTCTTAATATATTTTGAAAGCCTTTGTTTTACATACAAATCTTATTTCGTATACATCTGGCATGCAAGTTTTTTTTTTTCTCAAATTCCGCGCGCCAGAGTCGATGACGATGCGCGAATGATTCCGGACCTGCCCGAACCAATTTTTCGCGCGCAATAGTCGATTTCAATATAGCGTCTCTTTTGCGTTTACATATTTCGAATGGTGTCGCTTCTCGCCTTACGTAAATTAATTATCTTGACCGTGTGTGTGAATTTTGTGATTATAAGAATCGGATATTCTTTCTACCTGCATTATTTTCTTGCCGAAATAAAACCAGTCTGGAATTTCATTTTGAAATTTTTGCGCTGCCTAAATAGAGGTATGTTGGTGACGTTATTATTATTTATTTGCGGAATATTAATATAAATTTGCGTTCTACGCGTTATTTGTATCTTACTTTGAAATCTTATATTTCTGTTTGAGTATTATATTTTTTCTGATATTGCTATATTGTATTTCTAAAAACTTCTTTTGCATTGTATTTTTTTGTATGCTTGGTTGGACATGCAAGTTTTTTTCACAAATTCCGCGTCGGTCGAGTATGATGCACGAACGCTTCCGGACCTATCCGAACCAATCGTAGCGCCATTAAATTTAATTTGAATACAGCGTCTCTTTGTGTGTTACATTTTTGGGAATAATGTAATTCTTTCCATTACGAAAATTAATTGATTTAAATTGTAAATTACTAATTGTTAGTTGTGCAGGTATGCAACCAAGGATATTATTTCTGTATACATCATTTTTTTGCCGATTAAAGTTTTTGTTGTGGCTTTAAATATCGTTTTCCGCAGATCAATCACAAGAATCACACATTTCGGGCAATTTTTACCGAGTATTCATTCGGCGATTTAGATATTTAAAATTTTTATGATTTAGAGTTGCTTAGGTAAATCTATTAATTGACATATTGGCAACTTTTATTCAATGAACAGCTCTAAAAAAATCTTCTGTAATAGAATGATATTTATAAGTTCTAAAATATCTTTAACGCCTAATTTAGCATTTTTTTTAGTGTTAACTTTACTAATTATGTTATTATTATCCCAGGATAATTTGCAAAATGTACACGCCTTCGGATTTCTGGACGAGGAGTTCAAGGAAGAGGAATAGAGAACCGAAAAATGGATTGGACGAAGGGAAGATTAGTCAATAAGGTATTTATTATTTTTTTTTAGCTATACGTTCATTAATTCGGTCTTTCCCATGTTAATTTTTTTATATTCGTGATGATGCACGAACAAATCCAAATTTTTAACATCTGCTTTTGGTGTATTTTCTGGAAAATTTATAAATTTCATTAATACTTAATAAATTACTCATTATGAAGATTATTATTATCAGTATTAATATCGCAGGACAATCTATCCCACGGAGCGATTCACCGGACTTTGGAACAATAGGAATTTAAGCAGCGGGAAGGAGGATGGAAGAATTAGCGCGAGAAAGGGAATCCAAGGATCGAATCCATAAGGTATTTATTAGAGCTTTAGTTATAACTGCGTGTCTTAATTCGTGTTTTCTATTTATCGTTTAGTGTTTTCGCGCGGTTCTCTCTAAACATCGACGGTTACGAATTCCTTAAGAACTGTAAACAAGAAGGAATTAATTAATAGTAATTATTATTTGTACTTGCCTTGTATATCTACGTATTTAGTTAAATACTGCCGTTTCTTTTTTTATGTTTATAAGAGCTTTTTAAAGGAGGGGGGAGGGGGGAACGCGATTTAGTAGCTACCGTCATTTTGTTTTTGTTTCCTTAGTTAGCAGCTTAGGTTTTTTTTTTGTTTTTTCGTTCGCACATCGTTTTATGGGATTGATGAATGTTAATCGCGAGCGGTTGTAACGCGAATTTTATTTTTGTTACTTTAACACTTTAATTTTTAATTTTAAAATTAGAAAAATTAGCTTAGCGGCCGTAGATCTAGTCGGTGACGGGTACATCACATGTTCCTGACTGGACGCAACGGATTGGCCGTAGGGTCTCGGGGTAGTCACTTGGTGTGGGTGTGGTGGTAGACCGGCAGCGAGAGTGAGGTGCTTTCCAGAGTACTTTGCTAAAGTGGCTTATGTCAGACGTGGGGTACTGTGAAAGATTCACAAAGGTTACATATGTCAGACTACGTACTGTTACGGATTCTAGCATGTGCCTACCTATATCTCCTGCTAATCTCACTGTTACACGTACTCACTTGCGTCACCACCGGGATGGCCGCGCCCTACATGCCGCTTGGTCCTTCGACGGACATCCCTGAGCCAGCGACCACTGATCCGACGGGCTACGGACTTTTAGTCGTTAGATTTTTTATTTTGGTTTTCTCGAGTTTCACTTTCATATATAAACGGTGGTTCGGATCTTAATACCTTTATTTTTTTTATTATTATTTTCTTTATTATTTATTTCCATCATTTGGGGTTTTCCGAAATTGATATTCTTGACAAATGTTTAGTTTACAGGTAGATATACAAGGTGCTCAATAAGATCTATTATATATCATGGCAAAAATTATTAAAATAATGCTAAATATCATTTAAAAAATTTAATTATTTTTATTTTTGTTTGTATTAAAACGACTCAATACATAATAATTCAGGGAAAGCAAATTGTAATAGCGATCGCTTATTTCAAGGATTCGAATCGCGGATGTTGATAAACTCTAATTTTTTTTTTTTGTAAATATTTGTTTAAATTTAAAGCGCTTGAGTAGGTAGCTGGGTATTCGCGACTTTTTGATATTAAGATTTAAACAGGTGGGTTTATTTATTTCATTGTTTTGTATTTCCTGCGGTTCTTCCAAAATGTTAACAGTTGGAAAAAAAATTAAAAATTAAAACTAAGAAAGAATTTATTAATTATAAAGATTATTTGTACGTGCATTGTATATCTATGTACTATTTCGTTAAATGCCGCTGTTCCCTTTATTTACATTAGATCATTTAAAGGCGGAGGGCGGGAGAGCGATATTTTATAGCTGCCGTCATTTTTGTTAGGTTATTTTTTGTTTTTTTGTTCGTACATCGTTTTGTGGGATTGGTGAATGTTAATCGCGTTATAAAGCGATTTTTTTCTGTTTCATTAACACTTTAACGTGCTTTAGTGCAAATTTAGACTTTTTTTCGTTTTTCTGAATCAAGGAGAAAAACAGTAAACAATAAATAATTTTGGAGAGATTTTGCTCGTTAAGGGGTTAACTCTGACAACTGTCAGAGCAATTAGCTTAGCGGCCGTAGATCATGTCGGTGACGGGTAGAGCACATGTTTGCTGACTGGGCGCATGCGGTCAGTGGCTCGTAGGGTTCCAGGGTAGTTACTTGGTGCGGGTGTGGTCTCACCACGCTAAGCCTGCTCTCTCTCCTGTTTTAATTTTTTCGAGTTTCACTTTAATATAGGAACAGTGGTTCGGATGTTAATATTTTTCATTTTATTTATTTTCGATCATTTGGGGTTTTTTTCCGAAATTGGCATTGTTGATAATTATTTAATTCACAGATAGATATACAAATGTACTCAATAAGATTTATTATACATCAAAAATTATTAAATAACACTGAATATAATAAAAAAGATACATTATTTTTGTTTGTATTAAACGACTCAATACGTAAAAATTCATGAAAAGGAAATTGTAATAGCGATCGCTTATTTCAAAGATTCAAATTGCTCGTTTCGATAAATTGTAATTCATTTGTAAGTGTATATATACGTATATAATACTGTATCTGGTTAAATATTTTATTTATTATTTAATTTATTTTAGAGCGAGGGGGGTGGGGGTTCGCGGTTTTTTGCTATTCATTATTAATTTATTTATTATTACAATCATCGTTACACAGCCTGTGATAGCCGAGCTCCTTAAGGCCTCACTTAGGGTCTCGACTATTGTCAGGTTACCGCAGGTTCAAATCTCGTTCCGGTCAATTGTGATGACTGGATTCTTCCGGGCTCATGATGATGATGAGGGGGGAGATTTGGGTCAGCGGGGGGGCGCGTCTGACAAGCATTAAGTTGCTTAGACAAACCTCTTTTTTACTATATTCTACCAGCGACTGCAGCGACGACTGGCGGTTAGACGATCCCAGGTCGTATCTAGTCAATCGGGGTCTGGGACTGTAGTGTTTCTCGGTGGCGACTAGGTGGATGTGTGGAAGGCCCCTTTACGAAGGGGAGGTGCGTGGGCAGGGCATTGGTAATCCCACTCTGCAACGGTGGTTGGGCCCGCAGCGAACTGCCCCGTATCGCTCTTCAATCCACGTTAGCCTAGTTTCCCCGAGTCGATAACACTCTTTCTTCGCCCGTGCGACTTGGCCAGGGGTTAATAACCGCCCCATCACCATGGATTCTTCTTCTGACTTCTACCAACCAATTTTTTATTTTATTTTTGAATTTATAAGTATTTCAATACAAGTTTAAAAGGGTTTTAATTATTTTCGATTGTTTATTTTTGAATAATATTCAGGGGAATTCCAAAATAAGTATTATTAAGAAACAAATATACGTATATACACACAAGATTGCTGAAATTATGTTAGTATGTAAGGTTTTTATTTTGTAATAAAATGATTCAATATTAAGTAATAATAATGTTATATAAGTATATATTTGTGATAAATTATTTTAAAAATGAATTATATCTAAAAACCACATGTATGCGTTTTATCTGAACTAGAAATAAATAAATCTTTTGTAACTCAAAACGTTTACTTATTGAATAAAACCCATCCACTCCTGTATAATATAATTTAATTATTTACTTACTTGATGCTAAATTAACTTCATCACTGATTTGCCTTAATTACGACTTGAAACAGAAAAGTCAATCACCATTCCTTTGCTAGGTAGGTATACCAAGCAAGAAACCCAAAATTGTTAGATAAGTATAATATGTTATAAATAATACTGTTTTTAAGAAATCTTATCGCAGTTGAAAATAGAATAAATTCAAAAACAAAATTAATGATTTGAAAACAAATAAATAAGTGAAAATAACTGCTTTTGTTGGTGCTTCTTCACTTTATTTTTAAATAAGATCTCTAGACTACTTGTTTCGGCAACACCTTGCCAGGCTCAGGTCTAAAGATAAGAAACAAATCGTAATTTTGTCATGATAACAGTTAATTATGAAGTATGTATATTTAGAGATAAGGATTGTGAATTTGTTGAGTGAATGTATATGTGGAAACATACCCACGGAGTTGTAAGCTAGTTTGCTTATTTAGGTAGGTATTTATGCAAGATATAAAACTATATTGCGCTCTAAAAAATTAACGTCTGCCCATCTATGGCTAATATTACTAATTTTACAGAAATACTCCAAGGTGTCCTCACTATCATCTAACAAACCGAGTACAAATCTGAGCTTAATATTTGGCGAGTCCTCCTTGTTAGTATTGCTCCCTTGGTATTCCATATCAAATAATTGTAATGACAGGCACGGTTAATCACAGCCTGCTACATGGCTAATATAATAAAATAAAATAAAGCGCAACATATGATGATCATTATAAATCATAACTGTAATATAAATTTCTTTACAGAGAAACTCAAATAATTAAAACAAAACTGTTTCTAGTTCCCTAACACGATGCTGCATAGCCAGACGTCTCCATCTGCAACTTTCAACTTTCCAACCGAAGTTCAGGGGAAGTGGAATTGAACTGCACTATAGATCCAGCTGCTCAGATATACATAATTATTAGACTCATCTCAACTTTTCCAAAGTTTATAAAGTCGTCTATTCGATGCAGATGCAACTTACTCCAAGGGTCGTATATCGTAAAGACGATTACAGGACATCTCTAGCGGTTTAGTATCTCAGTATATTCGCGAATAGTTAGTTCATCGAAGTTCCGTAATTCGCTTGTCAAATGGAGTTAGTCACTTAGGCATAGGGAATGGGTGGATGTATATGTGGCGCGGAAAATAAGTTTAACAACATTCTGGGGATTTATCATTTGGACTTTGATGATTAAAAGATCTTCGTAAGAGGTTATTAATCCAAAACTGGGGTTATTTTGCTGGCTATAGATAGATAGATAGATAGATAGATAGATAGATAATTTTATTCGTGCGTGACAAAAAAAATCGTATGCACATGTCAGATTAAAATTAACAAAGAACATTAAACATTAACAACAGACAAAGATATTAAACATTGACAACAAACAAAGATACAAGTACAGGTCCGGAGCCAGGGACACACGCTACTCTACACCCACAGTAGTTATATTACTAATGAATTTCTGTATTTCATAGTAAGGATTATCATTAAATAAGTTTTAATTACTTTTTGGAACATTATGTCATTAAGATCTTTCCATTTAATAGGAAGTAAATTATAAAGTTTTAAAGAAATATATCTAAATGAGTTTATGTTTTTGGTTAGTCTAAATTGTGGGTTAGGATATAGTTTATTTCTGGTATCGTACACCGTCTGGCGATAGTAAGAGTCCAAGTTATTCCTACAGTAGATCAGACATTGTAAAATATATTGATTAGTAATCGTTAAAATTCGAAATTTTTTGAAAAAAGGTCTGCAAGAATCTCTATTGTTGATGTTTGAAATTATTCTGATTGCTCTCTTTTGTAAGAGCAATATCTCTCCACGATGTGCGGACCCCCCAGAGGAGGACACCATAGCTCGCAACGGAGTGGAAAAGAGCATGATATGCCATCAACAAAGCATCTTTGGTAATAACATCTACTAAATTTCTTAAAATGTATATGACAGTTGATAAGCGAGCGGCTAGGGCATCCACATGTGCTCCCACGTCAATTTTCCGTCCAAGGCCAACCGAGACACTTGACAGGTGCGTTATTAGAGTGATCCATACAAGGATTTAAGTTAAAGACAATTTTTTGTGTCTTGTCTCTGTTGAGGCACAAATTAATACTTGCAAAATAAGATTCAGCTTGCTTAAGAGCTTCCTCCGATAGATCATTAAGTTGTTCTATTTCTTATGACTTATTAAAACGGTAGTATCATCGGCATATGCCACGTGTTTAACATTTACAAAATCACTGATGTCGTCAACATAGATAATGAAAAGAATGGGGCCTAAGACGGAGCCTTGAGGGACGCCATACAAATTATGTTTCAAAGATGATGTTTCGTTGTCTTTAATAACACACTGATATCTGTTTTTAATAAAACTCTCAATAAATGAAAGAGGGGGGCCTCTGATTCCGTAATGGTTTCCTAGTTTTTCCAATAATAAATCATGTGATAGACAGTCGAATGCTTTGGTCAAATCCAAAAATTCACCCATGACTACATTACCCAATTCCAATTCATCTGTAATATATGTAATAACGTCCACTAGTGAGCTTATAGTTGATCTACCGGAACGGAAGCCGTATTGAGAATTACTTAAAACATTTTTGTTTTCTAAGTATTTAACAAGTCTATTTTTAAAGGCAGTTTCTAATAACTTAGATAATATAGGTACAAGAGAAATAGGTCTATAGTTGTTCGGCGAGGAGTGATCGCCCTTTTTAAATATCGGAGTAACTTTATTTATTTTTAAACACTCTGGAAATATACCACTACTAAAGGAAAGGTTAATTAAATACGTTAAATGATCGGTTAAAACATCTTTACCCAATTTTAAGCAAGCACTGTGTAAACCGTAATAGTCCAAAGATTTACTATTACTCAGTCTATGAATCATTGTACCCACCTCATCTCGATCAACGGGACTCAGAAAAAAAGATGAAGGAGTGCTCTTGGCTCGCACATGATTACTGTGACCTTCGTTACTCGCAATTAGTTTCTTAGTTATTTGATTACCAATGTTAAAAAATGATCATTTAGTTCCTCCGCAGAGATAGTACTAGTATTGATGTTATGTTTAGGTTTAATAATTGACAGGAAGCCTTTAATTTATTCTTCGATGAAGATATAACAGAGGTATTATAAGCTAGCTTCTCCAGCTTTAAATTTTCCCTATATTTCTGTTTAAAGTTGTTGTAAGCATTCTTGGAAATAATATTAAGTTTACTAAGTTCATAAAGCCACAGCAACTCATCTCTCATAGCCCTAGCTTTGTCTGAGTATTTAATATTTCGTTTATTAGACACTGTACGTCTTAAAATAAATCTCTATAAAAGGAGAAATGTGTGGCATTAGCGCAGGATAGAGGACTATAAAATTAAACAAAAATAAAAGTGCAGGAGCATTGCAGGGAAAGCAAAAGTTGTCAAAATATTTCCATCATTATGCTAGATTAGTAAATGCAACTCCAAACTGATTTAGAACCGTAGACATATTCTAAAGACAATGGGGATGGCTAATAATCTATCACTAATCTAAGTACTTGAACACTCACTCTGGTAAATCAGGAAGGCAGCTGTTGAGCAAGTTTAAGCACCAGATCCGGTCATTGGCCTAGCACCTAAGCTGTGGCTAAACAGCAAATTACATTCTGGGCAAATTAGAAATGACTCTGATACTAAAGCAATTGTCCTGGTTTGGTACATCTCACCTAATCATATCAGAACCAAGGAATTACTTGAATTTTACCATAAAAGTGGTAAAGTAGTTGTTTCTGTTTTTGCAGATCACTGTAAATGTATTCAGAAAATATTTACACAGAATCGGACTGATTGTTGAGCATATTTTTCTGCCATGTGTGTAACCTAGTAAAGACTGGCCCTTCTCTAGAAGAGCTGCTCAGCTACCTTTTAAGAACTTGAACTTCTTGGATGGACTCCTAATTGTTTTTAATTTTCAATTAATTGAACCATGCGAATCTTATCTCTTATTAATCTAACCTAACCTAAATCAACAAGAAATTGAATTAAAGCCTATACTCCACTAAATTTGACAGTGTTTCATCATGCAAACCTTTTAGTCTATGGGCCTTTCCCACCATTTTCCAGGCTGAAATTATTATCATCCAGACTTGTGCTGAGAGCATCTCAAACTGTCTGCGCAAGAATGGAAGAGTAAAAATCAGTGGCGGCTCCTGGTCGGAAACGTAGGGTGTACACAAAATCAAGAACATGCAAATTTTCAACTAAAATCCAATCATTTTTTTCGTACATGTCCTTCTTAAATTTTCTTGTAAAGTCTCTAAATTTGCCCTTTGTAGTTTGCGTCAAATTAAGTTCTGGTTTTGGTCTGCTCATACTTTTAACTTGACTTTTTTGTTCATAACTAAACGAATTAAAATTGTTGTTTCAAATATTGCACAGTAAAACTGTTCGCATCCATAGTTCTTATTTATATATTGTTTAGTGTTTACTTACAATACTACTTTGTTTGTTTTTATGTGCATTTCATTATCTTTTTCACGTTACTGTATATTTCATTTCCTTACTTTTTTTACGTGCTATATATATATATATATATATATATATATATATATATATATATATATATATATATATATATATATAGCACGTAAAAAAAGTAAGGAAATGAAATATACAGTACGTGAAAAAAGATAATGAAATGCACATAAAACAAACAAAGTAGTATTGTAAGTAAACACTAAACCAATATATAAATAAGAACTATGGATGCGAACAGTTTTACTGTGCAATATTTGAAACACAATTTTAATTCGTTTAGTTATGAATATATATATATATATATATATATATATATATATATTATATATATATATATATATAGTGAAAATTACCAATTACTAATTACCTATATATATATATACGGTAACCGGCATAAATATTGCAACATATGGGATTTTTTTATTATTATTAAAATATTAATAATTTTTTTTGGGATAGGTTGTGCATGTTTGGGAACCCCAAAATTTATTTTGACATACGTCAGGTGACCACTAGTATGGCGGTAAATTTAAAAAATATGTTATGAATTTCCAAAAAGTGAGATTAAATGACATGATGTCCAAAAACGTTATTTGAAAAAGTTGCTTGGAATTCAATGCTGAGGAAGTTGCTTGGAATTCAATTCTGAGGCTGTGTGCAAATTTGTGTGAAGATATTTGAAAAAAAAATGAAAATCACAATTTTTCCAAATATTGTTTAATTGAATTACATATTTCCATTTTTTCTCGTTTTTAGCAGCTCAACAGCAGTAATATTTCTAAATCTGGTTGATACTCAAACAATTTTATCAATTTTATCAATATGTAATTCAATTAATCAAGATTTGGAAAATTGTGATTTTTCAATTTTTTAAAGTATCTTTACAAAACTGTAAAAAAGTTTTCCGGGCTGTTGAGCCGTGGTCTTGTGGAATTACTTTCGTACGTTTCGTTCACATTTGCAGTGAACATCTTTAGCGGCGAGGTCGAAGTTTCCTTCGTGATGGCTCGTCGTTTAGTGACGTTTAGTTATCTTTACAAAAATTTGCATACCGCCTCAGAATTGAATTCTAAATAACTTTTTTCGAAATCATGTCATCTAACCTCACTTTTTGGAGATTCAAAGCATATTTTTCATATTTACCGTCATACTAGTGGTCACGTGACGTGTGTCAAAATAGATTTTGGGGTTTCTAGACATGCACCACCTATCTCCCAAAAAAAGTTTTAGTATGTTTTAATAATAAAAAAGAATCCTATATGTTGCAATATTTATGCAGGTCACTGTATATAAAATAATCGTTAATTATTAATTTAAACCTGCATTTTTATATTATACTATCACTGCTTGTTCGATTTACGACTAATTCAAATTTTGTATTTCTTTTGAAAAAATATTGTGAGACTTTTGAGGTAAAATCTTTGGAACTAGGGAATTTATAATGGAAATATTATTTTATCTTGTTATTATAATATTAATAAAAACACACTATTACTATAATCAATAAAAAATATTTCTGAAGAGCGTAGAACTTCGTTCTAATATCTGATATAAAAATCGTGGTTTTGAATGCGTCCTCGCTATATCTCTTTCATTATTTAATGTCAAAGGAGGAAGCCGGAGCGAATTAAGAAATTGATATGAAATCGTCAGACATCAATTAGATTAAAAAATATAAGCATAGGGGAGATATGCTTTACTGATTTTAGTATAACTGGATACCTTAAATATTTTCATGCGATCCATTTTGATACGTTCATTATTATTTGCATACGTGTAAAATGAATAAAAGTAGTAAACCCGGTGATATTGCTATTTACTGCATAATTAACATGTCTTTAGTCTAGTTCCTAGTCGTAGTTCAACTGTAAAATGAAAATACCTTTTAAAACCATTTAATAAGACCACAGTTATTCGAAATACTTCAAACATCAAATAAATTTATTCCTATACGCAAAGATAACAAATACATAATAGATTCATTCAACTTCGCACATTAATAAATCCAGCCTAACCTTTTTTTAAAATAACAGACAGCACATCTGTGTTTACACATTTCGAAGCGGCCGGTTAATGCATAGATCTGTCTACTATCCACGCTAAACATGTAGGCTCTATTTTACCTTGTAGGTCGTACAATTAGAAAGTGTCGCTGGTGTACATACTATATTCCATAACAATTAAAATGTTCACTAGATAATTTGTTGTAATCATTGTAGGCGTTGAACTAAAAACGCAAGGTGAAAGGCGGGCTTTCGTGTAAAATGTGTTGCATAAACATTAACTTAAAATTCGCTAAAGTGTGTGCTGTTAAAGCTCATTATATATACATATTTTATTTACTTCATTTTATTAGTAAATTTCGTAGTAGTAGATTAAAAGAAGAGCCAGAAAACTTTAAACTCGAATTTAAGAGGCAAAGGTGACTAATGAAATTACAAGGTGTTCACCATCAGGTAATTCCTCTATAACTCGTAAACAGTGACAGATAGGAAAAAAGTTTTTTATATATAAGATTATAATTTTTCTATAACGCAAAATTATCGGGATTTGTACAGGATGTTTCGTAAGCTTGGTACAGCCTTTTTCTTTTTTTTAAATACAATACCTCCAATATTATTGCATTTTTAAAAGCACCATTAAATTTTAAAAACATAAAATAGAACATACTTTAACGCTAAACTCATTAATTTCCAAGATATCTTTGATTTTCTAAAAATTATGTCGCTTGCACTGTTTGAGAAAAACGATTGTAATTTAATTACCACTTAGAATAAGTGAATCAAATTTTGAAATATCTTAGTACGGACCTACTTTATATCTGCAGGTATGTTTATAATTGTATTTTAATATACTGGGTGTTTGTTACTAAAGCGCAAACTCAGTCAACTTGTAATGGGTGTATCTTACTTTTTTTAATAGAACACCCTGTATATGTTTACATCATTGAATTTCCATTAACAAGTGCTTTGATTTTTATTAAGCATATTTTATGTCTAACTCTTTTACTTTTCGAGTTATTACAGTTTTAATTAATTTTTCATTATTGCGATCATATTTTTGTAATCTTAGTAGGCGATGATTGCAAAAATGAAAGCCGGAAAATAAATATTTAATATAAAATCACAAAAACATAAACAAATCAATACAAATAATCGTGCAATAAACCATGCCACATACATAAAAAAAATAATTAGAACATAAAATAAAAGAACACAGAATCATGTTTGCTTGCTTCTCTACAAAACCGTATTTTATTCAGTACTTGACAAGCTGTGAATACTTACACATTGTCCGATCCCCATTTAGATTATTTATTAATCCAATACAATTTAGTTAGTGTTGAGTATTTGAATAGTAATGGAGGCTATGAAGGGTATGATAAAGTAAAGTTCTTCGTTGTTGAATGGCTTTTTGAAATGTTATTTAATGTTAAAAAAAAAAAAACAAAATCATGTTCGCTTGCTTCTCTTTTTTGTGTATTTTTTCTAGACGTTCACAATCATATTTTTTGCGATTACAGCGCAATCTGTTACGAATCGAAAAAAAAGTTTCAAACAAAAACTACATACTTCATGATGTAGAATCCGAATCTGCAATACAAAATGGGGGTTCCCATTTAAGATTTCAAAGTTGTCCCCCTCCCACTCTGGGGGGGGGGGGGGGGGGAGGGAGGAATTGAGTTAGACACCATTCAGGGAGCCCCTACATTATAACAAATCTTATTAAGATCTTTTTTTTTGATTTGATGCAGTGTTTTAGAGATATTCCGTTGTCTCAAGATAAAAAACTCACCCTGTATTTTGTCATTTACATAGTTGATTGACGTATTAAAAATATCTGATGTTCTACTTAATACAATATGTTGTTAGTCTGGTTACTTAATTAATTGGTTTTCTTTTTCTATGTATTTTTTAGTTTCTGTTTCTTTGCCTTTTAATACTTCATTTAATTATGTATTTCTTTCTCTCATTTATTTCCTTTTAGTACTACATTTAATATGTATTTTTTTATATATGTATATTATTACTGTATTTGTGTTCTTGGCCGTGTAATTATTTAATTTGAATTCTTTTTTCTTTGGTCGTAGCGGCTTAATGTAAGAATTAAGTAAAATAAAACTTTCTTTTTACGTTTCGACAAATATATTTGTCTTAATCATAAAAAATCTGCAAAGAATTTATTACATTAAGAAGAGGCAATAAAGAAAATGTGTATATAATACGGTTACAAATGGTGAATGTTTTAAAGTTATATACTTACAGTAAATGTCAATAATAAAATTAGGCAGAAAATGTTAAGTTAAATTTTGAACAAGGTATTACATATTTGAAGAACATTATTTTAAAAGATAGAAATGATTACTTGTAAGTAATATGTTAGATTTTAAATTACTATGTTTGTTTTCGTTGTTTACATGATGAGAGTTTTACAAGTAATGCTTAAATATACGAACATATTTGCCGTTCCTGTCAACAACACGGTTACTTTTTATAGGTTGAAAAAGATTTAAACTGCGAAGGTAAATAGACTGGTGAACATACAGAGGTATTGGAAAGTAACAAGTCAGGAAAATATACAGGGGTGATAAAAATAATGCTGATATAGGTGAAAAGTTGAATCAAGTTACAGGACGGAATAATATATTTTGGATAGATTTTCAATGTCCGATCTGTCATTTACAGCGTTATTATGTTTTTTTATATGTATTGATTCAATTATATTTCTGGCTTTGTTATTTCTTTCCTTATCTAAAATTTTGACTTCATTAAAGTTAAATGTGTGGCCTGTGTTCAAGGTGTGTTTTTTTAAAGCTGTGATATTTTGTTGGTATTTGTGTCCCTTTATTTCGTTCGTTTTAGATGTTGTGAGGTTTGTCCTATGTATGTTCCATTACGGTTATTACAAGGAATGCTATAGACTACGTGTGTTTGTTTATTTATTGGCACCTTGTCTTTTAAGTTGGTGTAGCAACATTTTAAGGTATTGAAGTTTTTATGAGCACCCTGATATGATACGGAGCTAGAATTTTACCTATTTTTTTCTGACAATTGTGGGTGTAGGGAACAACTACATATTTATCAGACGGTTGCGTGCCGTTGTTATTGCAGTATTTTGTTCTATTGGTATTGCCTGTGAAGTCTATTTTAATAATTTTGTTAACAAAGTAATCTGGATAACTGTTTTCTTGTAATGTGGTTTTTTAGCTCTTTTACAATTTTGGGTCTAAAACATGGGCTGTAAGTTGTAATGCTCTGTCTATGAGAGCTATGACGACATTCTTTTTGTGCGAGAGTGGTTGAACTGAATTAAAGTTAACGAATCTTCCGGATGAAGTGGGTTGTGGAAAATCTTTGTGAGAATTTGGTTATTTTTGCGGATTAGAGTAATATCAAGAAGTTAATGGTGTTCTGTTTTCTGTTTCTAGAGTAAATTTTAATTTGGGGTGATAACTGTTAAATGTTTTTGAGAAAATAATTATATATTATTATATTTTATTACACGCCACTTCGGGTCAAATAATAAATAAATTATATATTTATTATTTCAAATTACCGAATTGGACCATTTTGAGACTAGCATGAATATTTTCTGAAACAATCTATTGAAAAACACAATTTTAATTACAAAATATAATTTTTATTATATGAATGAGAATATTTGTAGAAATTACTGGAAATTAAATTTTACAACCTGGTTTGATAGGGAATTTTCGATTTTTTTCCGTTAATGCTGGAGCAATTGTTCAGATTTTAGGATAATATCTTCAGTTTGTCAATGACTGAATCCCGTAGAACACAAACAAAAAAAATATAAACAGTTCTTATCAAGCCTAATCATTTCCTATTTTTGGTAACTGTAACCTTCATTGGAATGAAAAATGAAAGCGATAAAATCAAATATCCTTAAATAGCTTTACTTACATTTATTGAACTTGAAAACTGAACTTATTTTAATTATATTGGTATTATTAATATTCTCACTATCATTAATTGCCCCTTTGAGACACTCTTTATAACTTGTAAAAATGAATTATTAATTATTTACACCAGATGAGGATATTCTAGTGAAAATATTAATAATAAAAAAAAAACTGAAAGACATGGTGTCGCACCAACAATTTAATTTCCATAAATGCGGGAAAATGCACGTACAATACAGTAACCATACCAAAATATATTTGTGTTGGAAAGCTACCATAGCAACCCCGTACATTGACCATAACGATTTAGCAGGCTTGTAAAGTGTATTTATTTATAAGATTTTGGCAGCAAAAGGTAAGTTTTTTTTCTGCATTTTATGCTTTAACAAACTGATCATTATTTCTTTTGCTTTTAGAAAATTAAATTAAATCCTATTTGGAACAAATAATAAATGTGATAAATAATAGAAAGGCAGAATATGAAGAGAAACTACAAACTGCGTAAAAAAAAAAAAATGGATATTTAACCCCCAGCAAATAATTATGTTAAACTATTGCTCGGTAAATGGAAAATGTCTGTAGTTATGCATTTTATTTATAATTGCCAATAACAAGATTGCAGTAAATTCTATTTAGATACAACTTCCTGTTTCATATATCTATGTACAATTTTTTGTTAAACATTCCTTAATGCAATAACTATTGATAAATATTAATAATAGTAGTGATAAATATTTGATAATTGCTGCATGCCTATTGCTAATATATATGTAAGTATGTATATGACTAATATTCTTAAACAAACGTTAGAATTAATGTGATTTCTTGTTTAAAACCGTTAAATTAGTTGTAAAATTATATAGGAAACAATAGCAATAAATTTAAGCATGTGTTACCTATAAATAATCTAAGCACTAGTGCATATGTTAGTAAAACATCTGCTAGAACGTATCTTTTTTTAGAATAATACAAAGTTAAGCATTTTTTAAAATCAATTTGTGAATCATTGAACGATTTTATTTTCTATTATATATAGGCTACTCATTTAAAATGCTGTTTTTGTAAATAAATTGAAATTGAATTGAAAGTTGAAACTAGCTTAAGAATAAAACATTCTTCCTATTTACAAAAAAGAAGAGTGTTATTGGAAACGGTTATTCAAAATTAACAGCTTGCTATCGAAAATTTAAATTATACTCTTCTCTCTCTGAAATAAAGAAAAATATCCCTTAATTCTGGATCACATTTACAAATGCCACTTACACCGATATTTATTTCTGTATTCAGGCATAAATTTCAATTCATATCCAAATTTACAAGAAATAATGTCAATAATTCCTGATAACAAATAACCTAAATGCTGTAGAAAAAATAAGCGTTCAATGGGACTCAAATTTACTTTGAAAAGCGCTCAAATTTTCTATAAGAGTTCAATTTTATAAAAGTCCATAGCAAAAAAAAATCCCATGTGGTGTGTATATTTTGACTCGCCGTATAAAGCTTATGTTTTTTTTAATGTGTTACAAGATGTAAAACAAACAAGAATGAATTTACATAATTAATTTTTAAAGCATCTAGAGTAATAATTTTGAAATCTGGAAACAAGATATACCTGTCAAATTTAGGTATGGAAAACATCTTTTCCAGATAAAATGAAATCAATACGTGTCTTAGAAGATCTGCAAGTGTATGTCCTAGAAAAGTAATTTATATTTTAGATTAGCTCTTATAAACAAAGTCACCTAACTGGCTTCGATTTTGAAAAAAATTTGCAAGCATGTAGAGCAGTGAAAAATAATCGACCCGTATTTTTTAGGGATGTGTATCTCCCCTATAAGTGAATATTATGAAGCAGCTAGAAAAAATATACGGGTCGATTATTTTTTACTGCTCTACATGCCTTACTTATTGTGGAATGGTATTGCTGGTAGAATCGTTTGTTTGTACAGGTCTATGATTGTATCTTTGAATTAAATTTAATGTTAGATAGGTAAGTTATATCATAATTAAAAATTAAATATCTTTAAAGGTTTTATAATCACAAAAGATCCTTATCAGTCCGTCCAATAAATATAGTAATCTATAAATTTAGATTTTAAGATAGGTACTGTATTGGTATTATATTAACTAATAGAAAAGTGGTTAGAAAATTATTTTTAAAATATAATTATAAATATAGAAAATGCGTTGCTGTTTGCTGAATTGTTGATTACTAATTTTTTATTGTTAGATGTTTCATAAATGTGTATGCAATCTATTATTCACTGTTTCATTACATGAGATCGTATTTAAGTAAAAAGAAGTGTGGTTGCTTTCGATAACCGCAACTATTTTTCTTTCTGTAAAAGCGAAAATTATAATAAAAACTTTGTTAAATTCACTGTGTTCTTTATTTTTCAATCAATTTGTTATTGTTGAATAATAAGGAGTCGTACACTTTATTTATGGAAAGCATATGTGACAGTTGTTTATTCGAGTTATTCTATACTAACTTTACTTTTATTACTGTTTTCTTTTACATTAATCTTGGTTTTTATGGTCCACTACTCTTTTTTACATTATTTCGCTCCTAAAATAAACCACGGTTAGTTTTACATCGGTAGAAATCATGATTTACTATTAATGAGTTAAATATAAAAACTAATCCTCATTCATTCTACTTCTTTCCTGTATGTGAGGAGGAATTTCGAGAAGTGGTTGTCTCCCTGAGAGGTTCCGGATCCTCGGGCATGGATGACATCCCTGTATCATTTGTTAAACAATGCATAAATACTTACTTGAAACCTCTGACGCACATTGTAAATAGTTCGTTTACAACTAGATGTTTTCCAGACAGCCTTAAACATGCAAATGTTGTCCCTCATTACAAGAAAGGTTGCCCCGACGATCTTAATAATTATCGACCTAGCCAAGCTTCTCGAAGTTATTTGAGAAAATCGCTTACAACCGACTCTATCACTTTATAATTAAATACAACATCTTAAGCAGGTTTCAGCATGGCTTTGTCAAAGGCAGAAGTACGGAGACTGCACTTTTTGAACTTACGGAAAAAATTATTTCAGCATTGGAGAAGATAACAATTCCTTGTGGCTTTTTATTGCATCTGTCAAAGGCATTTAACAGCATTGATCACCAAATATTGATACAAAAACTCGAGTGTTACGGAATTAGAGGAATTGCCATATCATGGATACAGTCATATCTATCATGTAGAAAACAAACGGCCTCTATCTCAACGGACGGCAAAACAGTCTATTCTAATGATATCAAAGTAAATAAGGGCGTTCCACAGGGTAGTATCTTGGGACCCCTGCTTTTTCTGTTGTATTTTAACGACATCCATGCTGTTGAATGCCCAACGATCGATTGTAATTTTATAGCTATTAATTACGCAGATGATACTTCCTTCCTTGTAATGGGGGACAACCTGGACACCGTAACTAGAGGTGCTTCAGAATCTCTAGAATGCATTGAAAATGGTTACAGGATAACAAATTGCAAAATAATCGTGCAAAATCAGAATTAATATTGTTTAAAACAAAAAATCAAAATTATCCTACTCAGCTAATATTAAACAATAACTCCTACCCTGTTAGGGATGCTGTGCGTGTATTGGGACTCGTAGCGGACGATCATTTAAAATGGAAAAAACATATCGGTATTAGCTAAAAAAATTAGTAGTGTCTGTTTTGACATACGACAATTGCGAGGTCTTGTGGACGCGCACACCCTTAGGGCAATATTTATGGTTGCTGTTATCCTCACTTAAAATACGAATTATCTTGTGGGCGGGTAGCAGTGATACTTCTCGAATATTTGTAATTCAAAAAAAAAATATTACGTACTTTATATAAACCCAATTTTAACCAGTCATGTAGAGGCCTTT